>QLOJ01000883.1:0-79617 GCA_003313625.1 Tricholoma saponaceum
AGTAGACTTCGGGCTTCAGGCCTAAGTAGATGAATTTAGGGATGATAAAGGCTATCAGACCAAACTGTACTAACCCCCAGGATCACATTCCCATAGAGGCTGAATTGAGCAGGTTTCTGAGGTTTCTGCCAGAGGATAACGTTCTGACAATGCCTAATAACAAAATTCTATAAACCCTTCAGGAAATGCAAACTGTGGAAACTACCTTGTAAAAGGCATCAGTGAATCCTACCAAACTATCAGTCATTGCGAAATTCTGCGAGCGACATATGCTAACGTACCTGACATGCATTTGCATACTCCAACGAATTTTCCTGTATCTGGATCCCACACACCCAGCAGAATCGGACTCCACCATTGAGCTTTGCGACCGTTTCCGTGCCATGCACCGATGGGAACAAGATCTAAAGAGTCTCCAAGTCCAGTGACATAGTCCTTTTTGAGTTTCAACCACGCTGATGTTCTTTTATCCGGTTCATAAGTAGCAAGTAACGGTTTCCTCCGCAATTTCACTGTTCTATCACTAGCATTGTCTGCCACTGGCTCGTCATCAAGAAGCTTCGAGGCGATCAGAAGATTTCATGGACTTGGTGAAATGGTGGACCAACCTTGACCATCAAGCCCTCACAGCGACTAACAAGGGCTTTCTCCCAAAAAATTTCGATGGCACTTCTTCCTAGTTCGCTCTCACAAGCTTCAACGTGATCCAACCGAGCAGCCCACTTTAAGGGGGGAGCGAAAGGCGGAAATCGGGCACGCAAAAGAGAACGCCTGTCCCGAAAAGTACGTCCCAGCAAAATCTGAACATAGAGATCAGGGTATCTTAAGAAATGATTGACAATTTCTCTCACCTCCCCGTTGAAATACATCAGATCAAACGCAAACACGCAGACAAAAACTTGAATATCCTTTAGCTGCACGTCCTTTCGCGCACGGTTTGACAACTCTTGGAAAGATCGCAAACTGCCGTTTGATGCATCGATCGCCACAATTTCGGAGTCCAGGATAAATGACGTGATTTCTGGTCGAGTGTTAAAGATACACTCCACCATGGACACAATGTCAGGGTACTTTGAAGAACATTTTGGAAGGAGACAATATCTAGTGGAAGGTAAGAATCTTACCTTGCTTGTCATGTCTTCAAGATGGCGAGAAAAGATCTTGACCGACGTTCTCCCATCGCCAAAGTAGCCATGAATCTGGGCACGCTGACCATCATACTTGAATTCTGCACTAAAGGGTCGATCCCCTAAGCGATCATAGATCTCTTCTAAAGATCGAGTGGGTGAACCAAGAGTTGGATGCAAAGGTATACCTTGAAGAAGATATCTATAACATGCGAACGTCATAAATGGCAATAGCTCACCCAAAGTGAGAACCACACTCTCTTCCAGGCCGTCTAAACCAGTCTGAAGGAGGGCTGTGGTGATGTGTTCATAGTTGGGATGTTGTACGTATACACGTTTAATAAGGCTTTCAGCTTGCATGAACTTTGCACCAAGTTCATCCCTCGCCTTATCCAAGTTTTGTATCTTCCCTACGGGATGAGGATTGACGTCGGAAAGAAGTTCAACTGAAGCGTGGTAGACAGGACATGTAGCAGGGACACCAAAATGAGAGATGGGTGTTAAAACCATAGCACGAGATAATGCTGTGAGGATAGAAGCTCTTACGGCGCCAACGCGAAGATTCTGTGTTAAGGTCCTAGCAAGAAACCGCACCTCTTCCCCCGTTGCAGAAATCAGGAGTTTCTCCACGATCTTCTGCTTGTCCTTCGCGGCACCGGAACCTTTGCAGCACGTGATGCTCAATAAGGACTTGTAGACGTAGTTGATCAACAAAGGTGGGTGTGGTACAAGGGTACGCAAATTGGATTTTGCCGTAAAAGCAACATCCCCCACATCGCCAGTATTGGTATACAGTCGTTTGAGCGCAGGTGCCGTAAGACCTGAGACATGCTGAATAGAACGTGAAATGATGGACGCTCCCAACCCCAACTCAACTGGAGTATACGATGGTGCAAGCGTGTTTGATAGAAGGTATATTGCAGAAAGCAGAGAAGTAGGGTCATGCAAAATGATAGTGTGAAGCGTGTTTGTCAGCACATTGATGATTATAATGCGAGAGCGTGTTGCCGATATTGATGCAAGTGCGTGCGCGAGAAATGAGTAAGGTGTGCTCCTTGAGGGCCAAGGCGGTGAATCAGGTGTGTATGTCACTGGATCCACGGAAAGATCGGCAAAGGCAATAAGTTTTGCACTTTGGGCAGAGAGGGAGACCGGGTCACAAGTGCTGGTTACCTGGATCCTGCTTAGCGAGTCAGACTTGTTGGCAGCCGGGTTTGGCGGTCTATCAACCTCAAAAAGGTCGACATCAATTATTTCTGAAGTGGTCGGCATGTTCTTCCCATTGACTAGCTCTGTTATTGACTCGTCAGCTGCTACCGTACCTGAGTCACTGACATTAATGTTGCCAGACAAGTTTGCCGATTCACCAAGGCGCGAATTCTGCCTCGTTCGGGAGACGAAAAAGTGATCGATTAAGGACTGGTCCGTAAAGCTCTTAGTATGTGAGGTCCATCGCTTCCCATTAGGAGTTGGCTTTCTCGATTGTTTGGGCATGAAAGCTATGTAGGACGGTGTTTCAAAGCAAAGTTATGTTCTGTTTGTCTACCACACGTGCTCACCATGGACTTGAACGACCCTGTAATATTCTACACATCTCCACCAACTAACTGTAGGAGGAGGACGACAATGATTAACAAGTTTGCGTAAATTGCATCCTGACTTATAAGTAGGTTCATATCAGTAAATGACTATTGCTCCTAATCCCGAGTATGGCACTGATGCTTCCAGTACCCCTCCAGTCGACCGTAGTTCTTGCTGGCGTATGAAGCCGCAGTTACTTCTGGCACGTCACCATAACTTTCGTCACTGTGTGCGGTCGAAGAACCAGGCGCGTATGTTCCTTAAGGCAGTGAAATGGTATTTAAAGTTGATTGACCTTGAAGTGTCATTCACTCGCATTAGTTAACAAAACTTGATGACATCAATTCCTCACTCCTCGGTGGCAGCCGCCCTCCTTAGTCAATCTATTCTTATCTCGAAAAACCAGAGGAGATCGATGCCGAGTCAAGGAACCGCAGGGGTATGTTATAGATCCAACAGTTCTACTCTTGTGATAATGTGATAAACCAATGACAGGACAATTCAGGAACCAAAAGTACCTCCTGAGCATTGGAAATTCCGAAAGGAGTAAATGTAATTATAAGCAGGCATGCGCATAACTTCAAAAGTCCTACGGTAGCCTTCGTTGTTTAATTGCCAGGGTTGTCCACTGAGCTGTGAAATCGCAGAGCATCTAAAGTGAGAGTTGCAACTCAATCTTTTTGGTCAAGTTTAGGCCTTCCCAGATCTCATTGCGACCGTGCCTAGTTTTGGCCCTGATCATGTCATTAAACATATATGAGATGATCTGAGATTGTCCTTAGAGCAGTTGTCAACTTGTTCAACCTTTTGGGCAGCGCTGAGGATCGTGAACCTAACCTACTTAGGACGACCTAGCCGCGGGACTCTATGTCACTAAACGGTAGTTTATTAGCCAGGTACGGCGTCTTGATTTTCTGACACTGAACTAAATATTTGTATAGAACGACTCAAAAGGATCTCTTGTCGTAAACCTCCCTGGGATTGGTTAAAAAGCCATAACATCTGCGAACGGTGCGGGCTTGTCCATCAGGAAAGTGCGTGACACCCACTACTGCGGACCTTATGAACCAGAACGCAGTGAGTTTCGCTATTCAAAGACTGCCATCTGCATGACGGACCGACGGTTTCCCCAGAACAATGTATATCCCGGGCAATGGGGCGACGATGGTCAACAGTATCCTGCTTCTCAAAGCAGTTACTCGACAACTTCCTACCAGGCCAACGCTGGACATGATATCATCCTGACCCATCAGTTAATGTCTGGCTATGAAGGGGTGAATGCACGCCCAGACGATGAGCCAGGTTATCATTCCGCTGCCAGAGTCTTTTCTCCTTCAGACAGCCCACCCGGTGCAATGCAGACGAATTATGCAAATCAGGGTATGTCACCGCTACGACAGCCTCATTCGCCCTCTCGGTCTGGACATTCCCACTCGCATTCCCACCATCGTTCGCACTCACAAGTGCGTCAGTTCACACACCAGCAACCCCAGTCCCAGTCCCAGTCCCAGTCTCAGTCCCACCACCCACAATCACCCAGATCTCATTCACAGACACGATCATATATCTCAGCAGAAATCCCACCCGTGACGATTCCACAGCATCCACCTACACATTTTCCTTCACAGGTCCCTTTTTCTCCGCCAATCAGTATCTCGTCACAATATCCTGCTACTCCCGCTCGGCCCTTCGCATGCGACCTGTGTGCGTTGTCTTTCAACCGGCAGCACGATTTAAAGCGACATCGGGAGACTCACACCGGAGAGAAACCCTACCTTTGCAATGGTGGATGCGGAAAGACATTCACCAGAAAGGACGCATTGAAGCGACATCAGGTAAGTAATGCATTTCATATCCCTATACTATGGTATTTATCCTTCCTAGCTTGTCAAAGCGTGTGGCAAAGTCGATGACGCTTGGCCGTAGATGATTCATGATATAAGTAGGATCCAATTCTATGGCATGTTACTTACTTCTGGACATAGACACGAACAACATGGTTTCCAGCTTGGGCATAACTAGTGCTACATGTGTTTTCAATGTAGATTCGAAATTGATTCAAGATGCAAAGCGTACAATCTAGCACTGGTAGCCCTTCAATCTCGCTCAAGAGAAACGCTTTTCTAGTACCCATGCATCGTGTGGCACGATCTTCTTATAATAATTGTGGTGCACTTCAACTTCCCTGAAACCATGCCGTTCATAGAATCTCTTGGCGCCGTCGTTGGACGTTTGTACGTGCAAGTATATCTTATCGATCTTGGACCTTCCTTGAGCAGTTGCGGAAGCAAGAATCAAGTCCAAGCTCTGTGATCCCAGGCGCCTGGAGCGATATGGCTTTTGGAGATGGATGGATAAAATTATGTTGTAAGGACAAATAGACTTACCGCGAGAACACCCATCGTCATGAGGTATAGGTTGATTTTATTGTCTTTATGCTCGAGTCGACAACATATTGTCCCGACCTTTAAAGAGAGCATGTGAGCATATAGCCGCAGAGGTGTACCAATGTTTTAAAAAAAGAGGAACGTACTGGGATATCATTGTAATAAACTTCAGAGAGATGGTGTTGGAAGTCGAACAAGCCTGAGATAAGTCAAGGAGCCACATACTAAGTTTGCAAAAATCTTCCACCTCCGGTTGGGTAATTTCTTGATAGAATTTTTCGCTGTATTTGATTGGAAACAGAACGGAATTGAGCTTCCGGACAGTGCCAAGATTGTTAGGAGTCAGAGATGCGAATGCAATCCGTGCAGTTGAGCTAGAGGTGCAATTGGTTGACATGATGATCATGATGATGATACACCACAACGTTTACTCCGTGCGAAGGTGGATAGTACATGTTCATAATTAGCAGGTGTATAGTGTTTCCAGCCGAGAACCATAACTATATAGGAAAAGAATACAACTACGCATATGTTGCGATTAACAGTAACACGGCGATTTTACAATATAAATGCCGCATAGACCTCATGACATCTTACTATGGGCAAGTAGATCAGTCGAATGCCTACCTCAGACTCGGAATACAAGACGTAGCACCACCACTAGCACCCGCTGTTCAGTATTGCAACAATGAGGAAGGGCGTATACCGTATTTTCGACAGGATGATGAGTTGAAAGTATCAGGGATTCTCTAGAATCGCCCCAACGGCCAGCTCTTCAAAGATACGTACAATTCCGGCGCATCCTCAGCGATGTTGCGGTGTACCATAGCGTTCTGGGTATGCTATGATCTGGATATGCTATAACCTAGGATCATGACGGGATGAGCAGTTAACTTACAATCAAGTATCTTGCCCCATTTGTTGAGACCAAAGTACTAGTAAATGATATGCGTGGTGACATTGTTACCTTGACCACAACTTTAGTGGCAACTACGGCGAGCAAGCTCATCATCATGCAACGCCCCCTTGGGCCTCGTAGCATCACTCGATCGGCGTCGCCGTTGCCTATAACCCTTACCGAAACACAACCTCTTAACATCCTTCGCAAGAGCCCGAATTCCCTCTCGCCACCTTCTTCAAACTCTCCAAGTAGATCGCCAGCGTTATCGCTCTCCCTTGTCATCCCAAATTCATCTTCAAGATCTCCCACCCCAAAGCCAGCGATTCGCCTCAGAATCCCTGAGCCTAATTCTCGCACCAACGAGTCCTCCGTTCAGCCATCGGGCAGTGATTCACCTCTATTTGGTAGCTACTACGGCGGTCCCGGCGGTCCTGCACTTGACAGCAGTACCACTGGACCTGCAGACGAAATGACTATTCGTCCGACGCCGTTATCTGTTAATGTATCCACATTTGTGCCTCACCACCCCCCTGAGCCTTCCCATGGTGTTCTTGACGTCAGGGGCTTATTGGATGGGTTGAATGATGTGCCAGCAACATGGTCTGATGAGGTCTTGGAGGAGCTTTCGCGGCTCGGGGAAGGTGCAGGTGGTGCTGTCCATAAGGTAAAGGATAAGCGCACAGGAAAGATCATGGCAAGGAAGACCATCACGACCCGAGAGGCGCCAATGAAGCAACTTCTTCGTGAATTATCGATCATTTCCTCCACCGAACATGTTAATATTGTCCTTTGCCATGGAGCATATATGTCACCTTCATCCAGCGAAGTGAAAATACTTATGGAATACTGTGAAGGCGGAAGCTTGGAAACAGTTGGTAAGCGTATAAAGGATCGGGGAGCCATTGTTGGAGAAAAAATTGCGGGACGACTGGCGGAGGGGGTGAGTCTCACAGTGTTGTATTCATTTCTTGGTATGGACGATGTTCTTCCCCGCAGGTTTTGCAAGGTCTCGCATATCTCCACACGAAGAAGACTATTCATAGGGATATCAAACCCTCCAATATACTGCTATCTCGCGAGGGCGTTGTCAAGCTATCTGATTTTGGAGTGTCCGGCGAACTTGTTGATTCCCATGCCGGCACGTTCACAGGCACGAGTTTCTACATGGCTGTTAGTCAACTTTCTCCCGATTTTGACCAGAGCGTTTGACTTTTGTTCCGTAGCCAGAACGAATCTGCGGGCACGAGTATACTATCCGATCGGATGTGTGGTCTACCGGAATTTCGCTGCTAGAACTTGCGCAAAATCGATTTCCTTTCCCTAACGACCTTCCCCCTATCGAGTTGATGATGTACATTACGGCAGGCGAGGTATGTGACCTCGTATTGAATTTGTTCACTTCACGTCAAACGCTCTACCACAGCCCCCTTGCCTAGAAGATGAACCAGGTGTACAATGGAGTGATGACATGAAAGATTTTATAAAGCAGACGTATGTGGACTAACCATAACCTCAAATTACCTGTTAATCAGAGTTATAGCTTAACGGTTGACTCGTTAACGCGCCCCACTCCCAAAGACATGCTTGCTCATCCCTGGATCGTCAATGTTATGAATCAGGACGTCCATATGGCCAGATGGATCCGTCAGGTGTGGGGTTGGCAGAAACAAAGTCGCAAGTCAGAAAGGTATGTCGTCCAGCACACTACTCGTAAGCTTACAGACATCATTTAAAGCGTTACCACGTCAAGACCGAACACTGCCACGGATTCGAGGCCATCGTCTAGTCGAGAAGATTTTACTGGGCCCCCAAGTGCAAATTCTGATTCATCGCGCAAGAGCAATGATCCATGATTACAATGAAAGCTATAATACTTCGTCTCTTTATACAGACCTCTGGACCCTCACAACACTCTCGCTCGCTATCACATTTCGTCTACCGTGGTTGACTTTGTTCGCAGACTTGGTCAGGGGCTCGCACAAGTTGAAGAACAACTGCATCTATACGCACAGCAATGCCCATCCATTTGTTTGCTCTTCGGATCATGTGTGATCTTTAGTACTGGTACTCAAAATTACTCTTGCTCCTGCACTTACTTTTTTCACGGTTCCATACCCTGCAACATATACACTCTCCCCATCTACATCTGAAATTTGTTTTCTACATATTACTTGACGGGCTTCAGAACACCTCATGGTGACGATTGTGATGTCGGTTAATGGCACAAGCTACTCTAGACCTATAGAAGATGCAAGGCATAGCTACAATAGCTACACCAAACGAGAAAGACACTCCGAGTCCGTCAGAGATTCACGCGAACATACATTTGATAATCGCGATCGACGATCGGTAGAAGACCACAAGCGAGATACGTCCTCGACCGATGAGCCTCCTTGGGATCTGGATCGTTTAAGTCCACGAATTCTTTGATCCTTGATGTTTATTCTATAATGCCATAAAACGCGTGATGATCTTCAACGAGCATGACCGTCAGTTTCAAACTTGAGGTCAATTAGATAGGATGGGATAATTATAAGTTTACTAGTGGGTCTCAACAAGGAACAGTTGGCATAATTTACAACTAAGCTCAGAACTTGAATGAAACTGGGATACAAGTTGAATGAAGTGGTCTTTCGCTAGAGGGTGAACGAAGTACTATATTTGAATTTTGTACTCTGGAATTTCAATACCATTAACTTTCCGTAGAGAACCACACGAATCTCGATAGTTGCTTGGTGGGTCATGGCTCCTCGGCAAATTCTGAAGAATGCCCAAAAGTCCTTGGAGCTGTTCAACAATCCTCACAGCCTGACTCGGAATACTTGCCATCTCGCAAGCGGCAAGGGCCCGTCTCCGAGGTACCTAGCATTCCTATGACCTAATAAAAACGGACTATATATCAACATTAAAGTAAGGCGATCGACGGTTTTGATAATAATAGCAGGTAGATCTGCCTGCAATTGAATGACGACTTACCTCAGAATAAGCGTGTGCAGCCATATTTTAAGTCGGTGCTACTATTACGACTCGCTTCGCCCCGCTGATCTGGATCCACGTTCATTGCTCACCATTCCCACATGTTTTATTTTCCGGAGCTTTCTGATGACTCTAAGTAATTCTTTGATATATGGTCACTGAGAATACGTGATATGATAGTGATATGATTCAAATCAGCATAAATGGATGCAGTCGAATTGGTTCCATGGAGGAACCTGCTATGTGATCCCGAGCCGCGGCGGTGGAGATAATGTGTGAATTGACAGCCCTGGGATTTGGGCGAAACGTGACAGAAGTTCCACATTCTAAACTCGTTTCCTGTGCTGCGTTTGATAGTATGAATTGAGATGACCAGGACGATCTCATTGTAATGACCGTTCGAAACAAGATGTTAATGTGACTGCTCCAAGGTCGCTTCGAATACACGATGATCGGAACAACTCGGCGCTCCCGACCGTTTCCAAAAAAGCGAGACGCATCAGACGGCATCTTCCAAGAATTCATGCCCTCACAGAGACATGGGTTTCCGACATGTCGTTGATTGGGTGAGATTTACTCATCGTAGCTCGGTTGTGGGCTGTTCTTTCAACGTAATATCATTGTCCTTTCTTTGCACCACCCACGGAGGAAACGTTTTGGAGGTGTACCTGGAAAAAGATGTCAGAAGCAAAGGAGACAAATAAAATCATAAATCCCCTTACTTGGAAGTCCTAGGATTTGGCGCAACGCGTTACACACTTGTCCACGACCCTTAGATCTGATTTTCGGTGATCCAAGCCGGTTGGGTGCGTGCCAATTCATTTTTGGCTCTTTGGTTCTTTTCAAGCCTCTATAAAGTGCTACGCGATAAGTATACCTCCAAACGAACGCTTCCCCCGTCCTGCTGTGCCTATGACTGATAACATGCCATAGTTTGTGTTTCCCACATTTTTGACCAACAGGTCCTAATTCAGTGTCCTAGCACCACATCGGACCAATATCTGCCTGCCCACCCACAATATTATCCCACCCCCCATGCCCCCCATGGCTACCCCCATCTTGTAAATCCGCCCCACCGAACGGAAAATAATCAACGTAAACGTCCTAAATATACTCGTAGTAAGACAGGATGTATGACGTGTCGAGTGAAGAAGATAAAGGTCGGTTCGAGTCTTCTTGCGGGTCCAAGGCATACTGAAAAGCGCGTACAGTGTGATGAGGCAAAGCCAAATTGCATGCGGTGCACACATGGTCAACGAGACGTACGTGTTCTCGCATTGAATCTACGAAACATTTGCTGACAGAGGTTTACAGTGCACTTGGCCGGAGGGGGTACCAACACGGAAGAAGTCAGTTGTTAGGAAAGATTCTGAGGAAGGTCGACCATCGACTGCAGGGTCGTCTGGTTTGTCGGATGGGTCGACACCTCCAACAAGAGAGCATACGCCACCAAGGCGAGCCAGCGTCGATATAGGTCTATTGCCAATTCAGTCACGGCGCCGCCCATCGTAAGTCTCAGTATTCGGATCCTTTATTTCTCTTTCCAGACTTCTCGCAGCGATCCATATCTCTTGCATCCTATGTCTACCGAGCCTGATCCCGGCCGTCGTGTGACGTAAGTCCATTCACCATTGTGTTGGTTGTTATATTCATCGGTCTTACAGCACGAATTCCGACCGTGCCATATCCGGTTACCCTCCGCCCAGTGCCCCAGCTCTTCTTATGATACCCGAAACGTACCCAGCACAATCCCGTTACGACCATTACTCCCACCATTCTTCGCGGACCGCTGGCTTTCGTGCTATAAATCATGAGTCTACGGACCAGTGGAATGGACAAGAATACGTGAGCGACACTCTTATAATATTTATTCAACCACCTGACATGATGGAAGTTTTCCGCCCAGGAGAGGAGTCTGGTATCACATATGCCAACTGATTCTCATACCAGATACCAATGAACGCGCATTCTCCGAGATATCTTCATTCGTATCGTCTGAAGTATCTCGGCGGCCGAAATAGACTGGAATTCTGTAACAGGGCATTAATGACGTCTAGTGTAACCCAGTTCGTCTCGGGACCAATCGCAGCACGAAAAAGATGTTACACTACGTCCGTGCACCCCTCCGCGGATTTTACTTGCTTCCCGCAATGGAAACTCCAGAGTTATGGCTATGCGTTACAGCGCTCCGTATCATGCCAAACTCCCGTGTAGAAATTAAAAAATTCGAACCTGACAGTTCCGATTTGAGATCCATGCGAAGGCTGCTTGTTTTGCCTCATTTTGCCTCCCAAGTGCGCCTCTTGAGTTAAATTAATGTGAAGGTTCATTTTAAAAGTTTTTCTGGAGGCAGTGGGAGATTACTTGTTTAGTCTAGACTCGTTTTTAAAAATGAGCCAGGTCGCGTTCAGTGTGACGAGAAATTCTCTGTTGAAAAGAAATGCGGTGTCAATGTTAAGTTAGATGTTTCCCATTTCGGCCACATTTGGCAGTGGTGATGCATTGATGAATGAAAAAGAGAAGATGGAATTCGATACAAAAACCATGGTGGAGTCCGCGGTAGATAGCAAGTGCTCGTTCCGGAATTTACGCGCCATGGTGGTGTTGTCGCACGTAATTTAACAGGGTGGTGACGTTGAAAGGAGTTCCGGTGGGAATAGGAGCAGGAATGAGGCTTGACAGAAGGCAGCCTTAAGGACGATGGTAAGTATGTAGTACGGCGATCAACATTGATCAAAAGTTGCTGTCAAAGACGTCCCTGATCTGTCAAGTGTTCGCCAGGCTCGCTGGACATGAAAACACTCAATCGAAAGTAAGGATCATGACCATCGAAGACCATTGAAGCCATTATTTCGAGTTGGCCCGTCCTTACAGGGTTCGAACCAAGTCAAGTTTTCATTGTACCTCGTCATGGATTCCATTGGACACCAGAATTCGCTCAGCGTCAGCTGACGCGCGGGCATCCTGAGAGATTTTCTGTAGCCTAGTAGGACAGTGCGATTCGAGCCGTGCAAGATAGGACATCTTCCTATTCAGGGAGGCAGTGAGCGCACTATGCGACAATTTCAGGCATGATGTCAATTGGAGTACTAGCCATCATGATAGAGAACTGCAAATAGACCCGCCGTCTCAAAAACGGTCTTGTGAAGACAACGAGGTAGTGAAAGCATAAGCTAGTTAGCATCCACAGCCCAGAACGCTGATTCGTGCCAGGTCGTGACATGGAACTTTGTTGCAAGTGAGGTGATTTCGTGCCTTCACATGAGAGTGACAGGGAATAATACTTTGTCTAGGGAGCATATTTAGTACACAGAGAAGTTACAATGCAATACAATAACAAAAAGGAAACAAAAAAGGAATATGCCCACACAAGATTTCAATGACAAGACTTGATAAGGTCCTAACATCCATGGGTTTACAAGTATTGAGGGACAGAGATATAGTATGACAGAGGGAGTGCAGAAAAAGGCCATAGCACGTATATAGAGGTGGACATTGAAAGTTGGAAGTGTTAATCCAGCCGATCTGGGCCCATTAACGGAGTGCTTTCTGCTAACCATAAATTCGAGAGCGGATCGATGCCGAACGGTGGTGGGGCTTTGTAAGGCAACAAGTTATCTTCTCCATAATCTCTGATGAGACCAGGCGCCATATCCGAATCCGGATGCATTTTGTCGACAGTTTGACAGTGAGACACCATTGAGGATTCCTTCCCAAATTCGGTATTATCTAGCCATGGACACATTACCGAGTTCAGGATATCCCGGTAATTGGAACTGAAAGATGCCATAGAGTCGTCCAAGAATGTCGACATCTGGATCGTACGATCACCGGAAGACGATTCGGTGGACGAAGGAGAGTAACAAAGACCCGGAGTCGGGGGATTTGGACTCAAGTTCATCATTTCTAGGGAACATGAACTTGCATATGTGGAAGAGGATGGTGTTGGCTGGAAATCGACACATCAATGTCAACAAAGGTACTAAATGGTATGAAAAACACGAGGCTTTACCGTGATCGAAGACGTAAAACTCGGTATCTGATCAGACTGATCGCACAACGAAACAGGAATGGCGGGACCCCCCATGGTCTTGTCACATGACGTATGTTCGGAAATTGGAGCGGTGAAGACCTCCGAGGGCAGTGTAGCACATCGTCTAAGACCGACACGGCTGACAGACCGAGACGGAGAAGGGTAACCTGCGGAAGGAGGACTCTTCTCATTCCAGACCAGGAAAGCGGTACGATTGGAAGATGATTGTAGAAGCGAACTCTCGCTTTGAGATCGGACGACTGGCCGTTTGATGGTAGGCGGGGGAGTCTGTGCTGCGACCGGAGGTTTGCCGACCCACAGGCGCCATTCCAAGGCTTCTCCGAGTGCGCGTTCGCATCGGCCGATTTCTCGTGGAGGTAGACCAGATAATTTTGCCCAGGCACGATTTGAATAGCACTTATCTTGCATAAACTTGGAGGCGAGGATAAGGGACGCAAGGAAGGCTCGACGGGGGCACAGCAAAGGTGAAGGGAGGGGTGATGTAAATGTTAGGCCGGAGTTCTTGGCGTTTGATAATCGGGGTTTTCGCCCTTCATCGTCGTCTTGAGGCAAACAGTTGCTTGTAGGACTGGAGATGCCATCTAGGTCACTGTCGTATACACGCACTGTAGCCATTAGATCATCATCCAGTTTATCTGGGTTTACAAGGGAATCCCAACTGATGCTGGAATCAGTATCACAGTCAGGCTCCATGTGAAGCTCAGCTTCTGTAGCCATTGTTATTCTCTCAGGTGATTGATCTGCCTGATAACCACCTGCTTTTTCCAGCCGAACAATCTCTGGGATTTTGGGGCGTACAGCCTCAAGGTAGCACAAAGCAGTCTGTAATACACAGCCCGAAGTTCGAGAACGCCGAAGAACCTCATGGACAAAGCCCTTAATCGGCACAAGATTGTCACGAGAATCCAAACTGCCTGGGATGTCTTGATCTGAGAGCATATGCTGTAAACCAGATGTGATGGAAGCAGGGAGTGGTGAAGCAGATGATGAAGGAGATTGTGGGGAAGCTTGAGTAGAAGGGGAAATGGGGGATGGAAGTTGGTTATTGTGGCTGGGTTTGTGAGGTTTCTGTTTGGTATTAGTTTCCTTGGGGGCACCTATGGAAACCATTGCATGTGATGATGACAAAAATATGGTGGGGATGTCTTGATGATGCCATATTTCACATAACGATTTGACTGCTTGATCTTCAAAAATGCATTGGTATGTCAGGAGGATGAGTGTTGATCAAGAATGCAGAGCACTGACCAACCAGACCAATAGCATACTTGTTCCTGGAAGAGTCCCTAAAAGGAAAATCCTTCAGGATTTGGGAATTGGTTGACTGGCGGATGCGATCATGGTCGGAAGAGGGCGTAGCAATTGGCGGAGATGATTTTACAGATGAAGAGGGAGTTATGAGATAAGGAGCCGGAGATCGAGAGGGGATAGAGACACATGAAGCAGCAGAAATTGAACTATATGGTTGCCAGCGAACGCGAGTGCGGGTGGCTGGAGGAGCCCGATGGGCTAAAGAATGTAGAGCATGCATAAGGCCTAATTCTGATAAGACTGAGTGGTGGAGTTGAGAGATGTGAGATCAAAGTAGAAGACAAAAGCCGAGTTATTGAGATGAGGTTACTGGAGACAAGAGAAATTAGGCGGATTGCGGCAAGATATTTGGCGTCATAGTAGTATAAATTGAGGGGGAACTTTTGGTAAGGAGAGCAAGAGACGAAGGGGAGGGGAAGAGAAGAGTGTGAAGAACGTTGAATTGACAGGAAGGTCGTATTGAACGCAGCGAATACATTGCGATATGTTGTAGATTCAGATGAGTCCAAAGTCAAAGAAGGACTTGGACTATCCGAGAAGCAGAACAGATAAGACTATGAGATGTATAGTTGACGCTGAAATTTGCTGTTATAGTTGGGCGCTGACTCTGACTTGCGATGTCGACCGAGTCAGACCATCCTTCAACTTATAACATGAACAAATAACGGGAGCATCGCCTTGCCGGTTACGGTCATTTCTCCGTCATAAAACATATAAAATATAAATTATATTGATCTCATCCTCCCCTCCCCCCCCCATCATGAAGGTTACAATCGCAGTGCTGGCTTTTTTGGCTACTCTTATTGTAACTGTCAGTGCTAGTAGTAGTAGCCCTCATGATAGTCGCTCTTTGTCAGGTCGTCACGCTCGTTTTATGCAACGATCACCCACGCTCGTTCGTAAAAATAACACCAAGCGGTGCAATTCTCGCCCCAGTAACGTAAACGTAAGCTTCCAATTGCCCCTGCTTTCCTTTTTATAACATGTCATATCATAGCTCTCCCCGCCCAAGACTGCTCCAACTTCCTCCACAACTAAGCCATCTCCATCTTCGGTTTCTCATCCCAAGCCACCTGTCGTGAATAATTCTGCGCCTAACATCAACATCAATGGACTCATCCATGTCAATGACAAGTCCTGTGGTCCCAGCGGTGCTACAAGTTTGTCTATCTAGTCCTCTTTCTAATTCTCATCCATCAACCATCTCTAAATAGAGGTGATCACAAAGACCACAGGTCCCAATGGAAGTCTTGATTGGCTTAACTGTGGCATCAATAATGGTGGCTGGAACCCCCCGATGATCACAGTATCCGACATTGTTTATGAACCTCTTTCCAAGGCTATACAATCCCCGCAGACTCCCTACGGAGCTTGTTCTAAATACATCAGTCTCTTCGATCAATACGGCGCTGAGCATGGCATCCCGTCCATCATATTAGCATCCATCGCTATGCAGGAGAGTTCTTGCAACCCGAACGAGGTCGGAGGCGCTGGCGAGCAAGGACTTATGCAAATCACCAAAGACAAGTGCGGAGGAGCGCCCCGTGGAGACTGCAAGGACGTGGTCAGTACATCTTTTGATTCTCCTGTCTACTCGCCGCCTGATCTTCCACACAGAACTTTAACATTAGCACCGCCGCCAAGTACTTTGCGAATACTCTGAATGCTAACAAGGGCAACTTGCTCTTAACCATGGGTACATACAATGGCTGGTCTTTGGGCTTAACTTTTGTAATTGTTCACTCTTATCCTCTGCGCTTCATGCTCATTTATTTTCGTAGAGTAAAGCTACTGCTGCTGCCCACTCTACATGCTGCACATGTCAGAACAACTTAGACTAGTAAGTCTCCAATTCCTCGTTGTTGTTCTGACTTGATTCATTTTCTGCCAAGTCTTCATCAAGTTTTCAATGGGTGGTTGCAGAACAGAGACCCGCGCTCGACCAGCTCCCCTATGGGCAAATACTTCAATCTCGATAAGTGCCCAAACAATCATTAAGATATCTTCTACGGATCATACCCGCTGGCACGGATGCCCATAGTTTCACCTATCACATATATCTCATTTGGATCAATCAGAAGTCGTGTGCATGGATGCAACCCAGTCATCCTATATGTGATTTGCGGTCACCAGGATTATACCTATTTTATCACCTTCTATACACCTAGCTAACATGACGATTTGATATTTCATGTGTTGGTTACATCTTCATTGGAATTCTACATGTCTACACCAATTGATCAATCGTGAGAACTTGCGAGAAAACTGGTCAAGCAAACAAGTCATTGAAGAGGCGAAGGTTACTTGGCAAAAGCCATGAATGACTCATCTTCGTCGTCTGCCGCGTCAACATCCACTCCGCCATCTTCGGTGCCATCTCCCGAACTTGGTAACCTTAGTCTGGACCCTGTGCCAGAAGAAGATAAAATTGAAGCTAAAAAGCTCAAAGGAGAGGCAAACAAAGCCTTTACAAGTAGGCAGCACACGATCTTCTTCGGCTTGTGCGTAGCTGATATTTTCATGTCTTTATCTATCAACTCCTTGTTGGTCTAAACAAAGGTCATAATTTTCCTGCCGCCGCGCGACTGTATTCCGAGGCTATCGATAAGAATCCAACCGACGCGACACTATGGTGCAATCGCGCATACGCAAGGATGAAACTGGAGGAATACGGTTATGCGCTTGCAGATGCCAGTCAGTCTCCAATTCCATCAGTTGGGCCACGGAATCCTCTAACTTTGGATCCAACAGACCGCGCAATTCAGCTAGATTCTCGATATGCAAAGGCGTATTATCGGTAAGTTGTATCATCCAGGTCAATGGTCCATTCCTCACATTTCCGTTATGGGTAGCCGTGCGACATGTTACATGCAGATCTTGAAGCCTCAGTCTGCAGTTGCTGATTTTCGCAAGGTTTTGGCTTTGGAGCCCAAAAATGAGACTGTCCGTGCTCAGATGGTCTCGACGCAAAAGCTTATTCGGAAGATAGAGTTTGAGAAGGTTAGTCGTTACACTCGTATACAATGCCTGATTTACTGAGGCGGATTCAAAGGCGATTGAAGTTGAGGAGGAGAGCCCTGTGACTAGATGTTACCAGATTATAGCAGAAGGTTTGTTGGCAACGCCATTCTCATATCCCTGAACTGACCTAGACACAAGGTGGATGTGAGGTCGACCAGAAGTACGCCGGACCTAAATTGAATCATGGAAATGGGAAATATAGTATCACGCATGAATTTATCAAGGGGATGATTGACTGGTTTAAGGACGGAAAGACAATACCAAAGAGATATGTCTGGGAAATCATTCTCGGAGCATATGAACATTTTGCAAAAAGTGATAGCTTGGTCGACGTCGATTTGGAAGCTGGGGTCACTTGTGACGTTATCGGTGATGTCCATGGTAAGCTCATTACCGCCTTTTGAATGATTAGAGCACCCGTTAACTTTGGGAGGACAGGCCAGTTTTATGATATGTTGCATCTCTTCTCGTTGACGGGCGAACCAAACGAAAAACACTACTTGCTTATGAACGGGGATCTGGTAGATCGAGGGTCTTGGTCCATCGAGGTTATCCTGACTGCATTTGCATATAAATGTGAGATGCATTGGGATCATCGGCTTGCACAGCACTTATGGTTGACAGGGCTATACCCGACGTACATGTTCATAAATCGAGGTAATCATGAAGCAAAAGATATGAACCGGACATATGGTTTCGAAGGGGAAGCAAAGCATAAGCATGGAGAACAGTCATATAAGGTTTACACCACGTTATCCTCGTTGCTCCGTCCACTGATTCACCATTCTGTGGTTATAAGCTTTTTGCTCACGTTTTTACCACTTGTGAGCTTGCTGTGGAGAAACATGTCATATTTGGCACATCAGACTGACGTTCCTGTTAGTACCACTAGCAACACTTATCAACGCCACCCAACCGCCAGTCGCGAAAGGGAGACCAAATCCCATTCTTTCCCCGCAAGGACACAAACGGTACTTTGTCGTTCACGGCGGGCTGTTTAGCAAAGACCAGGTCACTTTAGAGGATATCCGGAAGATAGATCGTATAGGTAGACAGCCTGGCCAAGAAGGCCTTATGTGTCAGTTGATTTCCCTGTTATGTTGTTTGCATAACCAAACTTAACCTTAATTTTATGTAGGCGAGGTAACAGATGAGCAATTCCTGAGCTGGCTAGTATCTCACAACCTCTTTGCTCTAGCTGCTCTGGACTGACCCCCAGGAGATGCCTGGCCGCGGTCCGAGTAAAAGAGTGAGTTGTTATGATCAGCGGGTTTTCTTGCTCTCATCCATTGCCAGGGCGTTGGGATTGCGTTCGGTCCCGATGTAACTAAGCGATGGTGTACACTTAACGGCGTCTCAGGCATCATTCGAAGCCATGAGGTTCGTCAAGGTGTGTAGATGCGGGTGTGTGCTTTGGCATGCGATAGAGCTAAATGTTATTGTATCGCAGACGGGTATCAGGTTGAGCATGATGGTCTTTGTACGACTGTAAGCGTTATGGTCCGCCTGTTCGCTCCCCTCTTTATTATGCTTTCCTAGGTATTCTCAGCGCCGAATTATGTGGACCAAGCTGGAAATAAAGGGGCATATGTCAGTAGATTTCTTATCCTTTGCTTCGCTCTTCCACACTCACAGAACACAAGATTCGTATTGATTCTGCGGGTACCCCAGAATATTTTCAGTTTGAGGCGAAACCTCATCCGCCCATGAAACCAATGGCGTACGTTCAGGGAGGGCTTGGTAGTTTAATGATGTAAAGAGCAGATCTAAGGACTTAAATACATACTATACACTGGCAGTCAATTTGATGGTCGTGCGAAAAAATTTCTCTCTGTGTCAACCAACTGTGTCAGCCCAGTCAGGTTCTAAAACCTTTCTCATCTCTAAAAGCATTGCGCTGGGCACACACTCTTGGATTACGCCTATCTGAACGATAGGAGAGAGCTGGTTTTGGCTACCTGGGCAAGAGCATTGATCCTCTTTGTCCAGTTTACAACAAATATCTACTCCCAGACATGGACAAGACGAAATCCAAGTTGGCCGCGTTCTTTGACAATGACGAAGAAGAATCCTCGTTCCCAGTGCGACGGATAGAGTTATTTTACCCTCTACGCTTTACACTTACCATCTGCCTATGACCTAGCAAAAGGCGGTCGACGATGCTAAGGTGTCACAGTATACAGCCGGTAAAGTAAAGAAATCCCGTAGAGAAAAGGAACAAGAGGCTGCGGAGGCCAAGAAACGCGAAGAGGAAGCGAATGCTGCGAAAGCGTACGCTGAATTTCTGGATGCTTTCGAGGGCGAAGACGTGGGGAAGAAGAAATCCGCTGCAAGTTTTGTCAAATCTGGGGAGGCGGGGCCTGCGTATGCTGCACCAAGAGGGCCGTCTGAGCGTCACTCACACGCTTCAGGCACAACTAATATTTTAAATCGGGTTCGTAAATTGGCGCCAGTTCAACCCTCTTCGTCTTTAAATATTTATGAGCATGATCAGTCCTCGTCACCCCCGTCCGCGGCACCTAAACCTAAAGGGAAACGAGCGATGGATGCGTTTCTTGAAGAGATCAAGAAGTTAGTGCTTGAGTGTACTGCGTTTACGAGGCTGAAGTTGGTATTTCAGAGAGCAAGCAGAGCGAGAAGCAAAATACTCTCGTCATGGTATGCATAGGAACTCTCATCACAAGTATTGGCGATATTGGCGAACTCATCGTATTTCTAGCTCACGGCCATGGACGATCGGTGACAGCAATGGCTGGTAGGTCCCCTGGTCGTCTGAGGTAGTTTTCATACTTATTTCTCTCAGCATATGAAGGCCAAAGTGGTAGTAAGGACCGAGGCGATCCCCAAGTGCGTAGTGGCCATAACTAAATTACCATCCCGATGACTCTAGATCAGACGTCGAATGTTTTTGTTGCTAATTTGCCATCCCATGTTACGGAGCAAACTTTGGGAACTTTCTTTGCACGAGCTGGTCCCGTCGGCTCTGTTAGTCTCTATCATAATTTATATCCTACATCTGATTCAAGTTGTTTTAGGTCAAAGTCATGTGGCCACGTACCGACGCTTCAATTGGTCCAGGTGCTGATATGACGGCCTCACGCAGGACAAGAAATGCCGGCCTTAGTGGTTTCGTTTCATTCATGAAGCGGAAAGATGCTGAGAAGGCACTTCGCGAATTTGACGGGTTTGATTGGGGAGGCTCGGTTCTACGAGTCGGTTGGAGCAAGGCTGTGCCAATTGCAGCGAAACCCTTGTATAGTTGGTGCATTGTGTGTTCTGATGGGTCTCCCCTTTAACCTTTCACCCTCCAGTTTCAGAACCGGGTAAAGAGGAAAAAAGCCGAAGCTCTAGTCGGAACCGGAGCCGGAGTCGATCAAGGGAAAGGCGACGTTCCCGCTCTCCGGTACGCAACCAATATCGCAGTTCTTCCTGGGGACGAAGCCGCTCCCCTTCACCGCGACGTCGAAGATCATATAGCAGGTCACGTCGACATGATGAATTTGGCCGTCGTTCCCCCAGCAGGCGCCATTCTCGAAGTCCACAGAATCGTGGCCATTTAGAAGAGGATGAAGCTGTAACAGATACCTTTATCCGAGCTGTAGCCGGGGAGATTAAAGGTCATGATGCCAAATTTGAAGAAACTTTACGTGAACGTGAGAAGAACAACCCCAAATTTGCTTTTATTCTTCGCAGAGATGTAAGTAGTATCTTACTCGTCTTTCATCGTGTTTAACGTATTTCAGCATCGCCGACATGCATATTATCGAGGACTTATCGAGTCCAATCAAGTACTGGATCCGGAATTTGACGACGAGGCAAGTCGTTGAATCTGTCGGGTTTATATCAGACTTACTGTTGGATTAAGGGTTATAACTCCGTTTATTCTACTGATTCCGGTGAAGAATCTGAACGGGAGCGAATTCGCAAAAATATACTTGGCAAGTTGGCCCGTAGAAGGTTTGAATCAATGCTCCGTGCATTGTCAGGTAAAAGAGGGGAAATGGCTCGATGTATGGCGTTCAGTCTTGAACACGCAGAGGCTGCGCACGAGGTAAGCCGTTGTATAATAATATCCAATAGTATCCGAAGAAGCAACATTGTAGGTTGTTGACATTATTGTCGCCTCGTTACTAGTGGATGGAACTCCAGTTCCTCGCAAGGTGGCGCGTCTTCATCTGATATGTGACATCCTTCACAACTCCGCTGCTTCCGTTCCGAGCGCATGGAAGTTTCGACTGGAATTCCAGTCGCGACTTGGAATTGTCTTTGATCATCTTGCTGGCATATACCATTCATTTCCTGGGAGGATAACTGCGGAGACGTTCAAGAAACAAATTACGTCCATCGTAGATATTTGGGAAGACTGGATAGTTTTCCCTCCTGACTTCACAAGCGAACTCAGATTGAGGCTGGAAGGGGTCACAAAAGAGGTTGGGTCGAAGCCAGAAGATGTTCCTGAAATTGACCAGAAGAGTGTCGAGGAATACTCATCTCGTTTCAAGGCAAGTTCCTTCCAATTAGCTACAGGTCCAGCAGGTGGAGAAGTCCAAGTCCCCGAACGCAAGGATGGGGAACCAATGGATGTTGCTAGTGATGTTGACGGCGAGCCTGTTGTCAATCTAGACGGGGAACTTCTTGATGTTGATGGAGAGCCCGTTGATGATTTGGATGGAGAGCCTGTTGATATAGATGGGGATCCAGTCAATGACGACGTGGACGGTGTTCCTGTCGCCGATGAGGATATGGACGGATTACCAATGGACGATGTTGATGGTGAGGCAATGAATGAGGATGAGGCATAGGGAATTAGGAAGCTATGTAGCCTTGAATTTTCATTGTATCTGCATTTTAATTTCCCCATGCAATTTAGGGCGGAGAGCTCATCAAAATCATAATTGTCGGTTTCATCTGTACAGTAATTTGTGCATAAATATGAATTTCCGATATACCACGCATATGTATATGCACGACAACCAGTTCCATTTATAGTTTTGGCGTCAAAACATCAAGTCGATCGATCCTGACGAGTCGAACTTGTCATCTTCAGAATAGCGTCCTTTGCATTGAGAATATCGGACTCCGCTCCTAGAAAGCACATTTCAGTAAAAGGTGGATTTAAATCCCGTTATCAACTCACCAATGATAACAATGGTGCTGTTTTCCCTGCTCACAGTAATGTCGGCCCCAGTCTCATTGCGGAGACGGGCAACGTTTGCACCCTTGGATCCCACAATTCTTGGGAACATAGACCTATCTGACAGGGTGAGGAAACCAACATGCGACATACGCTCTGCATGATCTATGGCTTCCTTGATAAGTTTGTGAGCCCGTCCTAGACCGACTTGATCGCGGGCTTTGAGTGTCCAAGTTGAGACTCCATCCTCCACATCTTGGTAGTTTGGAACAACTTCCCACTGCACATCGGGAATACTTTCAGCTTCATCAATCCGAGCGGAAGTGTCTGTAGGCCGAGATGGCACCGCCGACTGCTGCGGCAGCGCGGATTGATCAACTTGGACACCGAATGAGCGCAAAGTCCGGAAGAAATTGCCTTGTTGCGAAATAACATGGTGGTATTTCAAAGGCACAGAAGCAGTGTCAGTGATGCCTTCAGGACTCGGAGGTTTGATCTGGGCCTGGGAATATATTTAGATAAGGTCGTCACAGAAGTAAGTTGCAAACCTTGAGCTCCTTGATCGTCGCTTCGCATGCCGTACGAGAGCCAGAAACCTTGACGACATTGGCAGGATCCACATCTGAGAAGTCCGCAGCATTTTCGGGTTCACCAACTGGGCCGTATGAGCGAGAACCAGGGAACTGAATCTGGACATTCATCTTATTCTGAAGGTCGTTTAGGTGCTGTCCGCCGCGACCGATGAGTGCACGGTGTTGTCCAGCCGGAATGTCAATAGCCAAAATGACACGATCGCGAAGAATAGCTACGGCAGCTTCCAGTTCAGCCTTCAGTTTGTTAACCAGCTTTGGGTCGCCGCGAAGGCGGACCTCGTCCGAAGGTTCACCTTGTCGAGGGCTAAAGAGCATCAGTTAAAAGTTAGACAGCGGCAAATGCAGATGGTATCTAGGGTCACTTACAATCGGATAAGTCCTGCCTGAAGTTTGGGGTCCGAAGGACCTCCACACCGAAGGACCAACTCTTTGAGACCCTGTCCGCCGGCACCAATCAGAGTGCGATGGAATCTGCCCTCAACAGTGACAGTCATAGACGTCTCGTCTGCGACCTGATCAGCAATGACAAGGATCGCTGCTTTCGCGGCAGCTACAGCCTTCTTCGTCCCGCGCACAGTGACATTGGTGACAGACCCACCGTCTTCAACGGCTCGTTCGACATCAATTTGTGCCTCCGTCACGTCCTTAATCTCATTGATAGATGCGCCTCCTTTTCCGAGGATCCGAGCAACCGATCGAGTGGGAACCGTAAACTTGAGAACATTGTTAGACTCCTTTTCGAACTCGACAGCCTACAGTATCCATGTTAAGTCTGTAGATAACAAAGACAGGCAAGAAACTTACATCCATCAGTTCAGACTTCGCACCAGCAACACCCTTCTTACCACCCTTGATGAGCACTTCGTCGGATTTGAGCTGTTCCCTTGTCTTTCCTTCCCCATTCTCAGCAGATTGACGAGGGAATGTGATCTTGACGGAATACTTCTCTTCCAGCCTGATCGCGTATTTACCGTTTTGACCGATGAGCGAAGAATGATACTGGCTCGAAATCTTAAGGACTTCCGAGGTTTCATCTGCCTAAGAACAGCGCATGCGATGATATCAGTAAAGATCAACGGTTGTTAGTATGAAAGAAACTTGCAAGTCTTTCTACTTGATTCAAGATTCGCTTCTTCGCCTCCTCAACATTTTCCTTGCGTCCGGTGATCTGATCCCAATGGTTATGCAAACAGGAACACTTCGAATCAAGAATGACACTTACTGTGACCTTTGACTTCTGATGAACAGCTTTCCTTTTTTTGCCTCCCTCCTTTTCTTTCTCCTCGATATCATCAGAAAGATCAACTTTGACCCCAAGCTGGTCCCGCAATTTGTTGACACCGGCACCATGCGAACCGACGATACGCCCTACGAACTCTCGATCGATGTCAAAATCAGTTGACTATGAAAGCTATCAGCATAGGGCCATAGAACCGGTAACTCTCCTACTTACGTAGCTGTTAACGATTTCATCGTTCTTTGCATTCTCGACAATCTTGAGAATTTCCTTGACAGCTCTATCGACCTCTGAGCTAGCACCACGAACGAGAATAACATCCTCTATCGAAGAATCGCCTGCTTCAATGCCCACCTTGATGGAAAGGGTCTTGTCTTCACCGACAATTCTAACCATCTATTAGTTGAATTATACTTGCCAAACACTGCTACTCACGCATTCAGAGTGGTGCCCCCGTAGCCAACAATAGCATCATGCCAACGTTTGTCCACTGTAACGACTTCACTCTTGACATCAGCAGCATCCTTCGCCATTTTAAGGATCTCCTTTTCCATATCGTCGAGGTGCTTCTTTTTCTCGTCCGGCAGAGGAGATGCAGAGGGAGTCATAGGATCGTAGACAAGAACGACAGTTGACTGCTCGTCTGATTCGTTGGGAAAGATGACCGTAACATTGTGAGTATCGTGCAGTTGCTTCAACCTGTAGTTTTGTTAAACCACAAGTTAGGAAACAGAAGTCGTAACTTGTGCATTATACCTACTTCTTAGTATTCTTGCCTAGGATGACGCGATGCACGAGCCAATCGACCCCGACCTCCCTTGTAGCGCCGATGAGTTTGCCGATGAGTTCCGAAATCTGCTTTACGACGGCGTCAACAGCAGTCTTATCACCCACGAAATCGATATTGAGAGATTGGGCCTTTTCAACAGCTGTGGAGGACGGAAGAAAGACGGAAACACCAGGATGAGCACCGGTCAAAGTCTTTGCATACTGAATACGAATCATGTAAGTTAGAATCTGCCTGGAGGTACCAATTGGCCCGGGAAGAGGGAACTCGAGGATGTACTGTGAGTTTGCGCGCTCCATAACAGCACCAAGACCGGTTGGCAAGTCTGCACCTTGTCCCCAGACGGTAACCTCATCACTGGGGTTATCGGGGTCAGCAATAACCACCACGCAT
The DNA here is from genome assembly GCA_003313625.1 of Tricholoma saponaceum. Taxonomy (NCBI): domain Eukaryota; kingdom Fungi; phylum Basidiomycota; class Agaricomycetes; order Agaricales; family Tricholomataceae; genus Tricholoma; species Tricholoma saponaceum. The sequence continues at coordinate 25,503 of QLOJ01000883.1, forward strand.
TTACTTTTCGCCATAATTTCATCTACAGCCTTACCAACGAGAAGGCGATGCTGACGCTTGGGAAGAGAAATCTTGAGTGAAGTAAGACCGGTTTTAAACCCGTCGACGGTGCCCCTGATCACATCGACCACTCGGACGACAGCCTCACGATCGCCGCTGACAGTGATCTCACGGGCAGCCGCATTGAGCGCGAGGTTGACGTCTCTGCCTTCCGCAGTGGCCAAAAACGTTGCCCTGCGAGCAAGGACAAATGGCAGAACGTGAGCTGGAATGTCACGGACGCGTTGTGTGGACCTGGAAGTTTTTGAAGAAATGATCTGATTCAGTAGCGCCTGCGCTTCGTAGACGAGGGGTTGAGAACCCGTAAGCGTGATTGGAACCATGGGTTCGTCCTCTTCGTCAATTGAAGGAGTCGCCATGCCAGATGAGGGTTCGTTGGCGTGGCTGTTGCCGTTGGGAGCAGGAAGCGAGTCCTTGGGCGGAATGTCAACCCTGACGTTTGTTTGATCACGAATCTGCTTCAAAGTAGCACCTCGAGGCACATCAGCTAGGGATATTACTATATGAATGGTATATATACCTTTAGGACCGATTATGGAGCCAATCGTTGACACTGGCGCAGTGATCGTCACGGTGACCTTGAGAGACTCAGAACAACGACCAATGAATGAGAGGAAAGCGCACCACTGGACTGAGGAGGGAGATAAGACTCCGTTTGGCCTTGTCAAGTTCCTTTTGACTTTCGGCCTTGATGTGGAACGTGGTCTGGCGAACCTTTTGGTTGCCAGAAGCCTCCAGTTTAACCTTATATTTGGCCATAACCTGTTTCATGATTTCTCCGAGCGTGGTAGGCTTGCCATCTTTGCCAGCGTTTGAGAGATCAATCGCAGAGAGAGTAAACGAGTCGGTGAAGAGAGGCGTCTTTATCACATTAGGCTTGATACGAGGACCAGAAGCTCCACCCCAGGCAGGAGCAGTAGCACTGGAAGGCACAGGTGCTGCGGACGCAAGAGAGGGGAATGCAGACTCGGACTCAGTGTCCAATGACCCGAGAGCCTGGGACCTAGGCACAGGAGACTGAACAGGATCACTGAGAGCAGGGAATGGGTCTGGAGTACCCTCGAGTTTGTGCCTCCTCTGCAGATACAAGGATGAGCGTCAGTGAATTGGGAAGAAAGATGAAAAAACCTGGAGGTCAGCAGCAGATAGAGCCATAGAACGGGTGTCCGAAGAACGAGTAGCCTTGACGGGTAGCCTTTGACCTGTGCGATGTCTCGAACCCCGCCGAGTAAGCACAGTCGGGTGTAATGAAAGTAAAAGTTGTAAAGGTGTTCACCAAATATTTCCAGCACGAGCCTTTACATACTCGTGCGAGTTTTTTGACGTGGCATAAAAACATAACAAAATTTATAGTATTATACTTTGGTATTCAAGCCAATTACAAGTCTAATGGCTTCCCTTTGAACTGGTTACTTTTAAAATCTAATATAATCACATAAAACCATCACCAATAACGCAGAGAGTCTGCTCTACAAGTAATGTTGCCAATAACACGTTGCTAATAATAAACCTAGTAGGTGAAACGGACTAAATTAGTGACACTATATAAGTAGTATGTAATACTCGATGTACACTGGCAACTTGAAAACACCACGACCCTTCTTGAAGTTTCTTCACAGCCTGGATTGAACAAGTCTCGCGGACCCCCCCCCCCCCCCTAATGGGTTCATTCCCCTTGCATAGAGCATGCAGACTCGTGCTCCTTTTCAACCTCCTCTGGCAGGTCGTTCATGCAACTTCATTTCTATCAGATACCCTCGTTAGAAAAGGCCAAATACAAGACGTACTGGAACACCACCCAGTAAAGCATTCGGAATGCCGGAACACCAAGGTGCCCCCCCACTTGTTATGACAGTAATCTGTAGCGTGCTAATTTTCTATAGCCAACAGGTCCGATAGAAACAACCATGTGCGATTATGAAACGGTGGAGAGTGTCAATGAAGAGTTATTCAGTAATCTTTCGGAACTCGTCCGCCTCCCTTTCTTCAAATATTTCCGAGTCCGTTTCCTTGTTACTGTGGTCCCTGAACACTCATAACATTCCATAGGTAGACCTCTACCGTGAATGTCCGTTCTGGCCCGATCACGGGTCTTGTAGCGACATCGGATGTGCTATAACTACTGTGGATGAGGTACTGAATACTTCCCTTCTGTTGCGATGTCCTGAGATTTTTTACAGAGTGACGTTCCTGAAAGATGGCGATCAACGACGTTAAGCAAATTGGAATCTTCTTCCATTGAGAAGGTACGTTGTTGCCGCGTTTGCTCCTTAATATCATTTAACATGTTCTAGCGCCATCAACTCCCTGGCTGCTATTATCGTGATTCAGATTTCTGCTTTCTGGACGATAATACAGGTGCAATAAATGTCCCCTGCTGATGCTGATGCTTACTGCTCGACCGCTTAGAGGGTGATTACTTTGATCTCTCCTTGGTCCCTGAACGTTTTACCGGGTACTCAGGCCCTGATGCCCACCGGATATGGCGCTCCATTTATGAAGAGAACTGCTTTGGCCTTTCAGAGCTGACCCTAATGACGGGAAAGGCGCCCGCACCCGTTTCTCTCCCTGATACTATGTCCGAGGTTTTTTTCCGCGACGACGGGAATAGCCATGAAGAACATTGTCTCGAAAAGAGAGTGTATTACAAGATTATCTCAGGTGAGTTGAACATTTACATTCGAATCCCTACTAAGGATGGAGCCACTCAGGTCTGCATGCTTCAATATCTACACACATATGTCGGGAATATCTCAACCAAACTACTGGGCAATGGGTAAGACACGACCCGTATTATTCACGTGTGGATACCTTAAAATTGTCGGGCAGGCACCGAACCTAGAGTGCTTTATCGATCGAGTGGCATCCCATCCAGAGCGTTTACAATATATCTATTTCAATACAGTTCTACTACTCCGCGCAGTTGCTCGTTTAGGACCCTATCTGTCGGCATATGACTATTGCTCGACAGGAACTCATGAAGACGATCAGCAGACCTTGGAAACAATTTCCAAGGTGGTAGTCATTGCACAAAATGTCGGGAAATTTGACGAATCTGTTCTATTTCGTGGAGAGAACGCTAATGTGAGTTAATTTACTTTCTTGGTAAGATAGTGCAAGAAAACCAAAATACGTGAGCCCAGATACTGAAGGACGAGTTTAAAACACACTTCCGGAATGTCACGCGGATCATGGACTGTGTGGGATGTGATAAATGCCGCTTATGGGGTAAAGTGCAGACCACTGGTGTTGCCACAGCCATGAAAATCCTCTTCGAAATGGATGAAAAAGCCCTCGAGTGAGTTTTGTTCGTGTCTTATTTGTGCTTGACACTGAATCATTCCTCGTCCAGTCCACGTTCCAACGCGAACTTGCTGCAACGTGCAGAAGTTGTCGCATTAATAAACACGCTGCATCGATTTACTGAAAGCCTGGAGGCTGTGGACGAATTCCGCGCGATGTGGATGGCTATGAACCGAAGTGACTCGGAGAAGCTCATTGTCGAAGCCGAGAAAGGGGTTCAAAAACCCAGCAAAGTATGATTTTTGTTTTGACCTAGATGTACGTTACTGATGCTCGATAGCCTCGACCGTCGGCCCTGGTTAGGGCGCAGCTTCCCGTATACGTGCTTGAGGATGTGCAGACCAGGCTTGCTTCTATGTTTAGAGTATGCAAAGACAGCACTGTAGGTTGCGTGAGCCTGTTGGTTGATTTATTCCATCGAGGGATAAATGTGTTGTTCTCGATCTTCAAAGGACAAAAGCGTATGGCTGGTTCTACATTCGGGGATTTGTAGATATGTACAACGACTACACTTACTATTACTATTTAATGCGGATACGACGGAAGCTGGTTACGTAATATGTGATTTGTCTCAGTGGAAGATGAACAGAAACGATTCGGGAATATTATTCGCTCCGTCTTCTGTCCGCTTTTTACCTTTTCATGTCCCTCCTCTGTAGCGCAACGCTCTCCTCTCAATCATGATCATTCTGGACGCGGAAGACCAGCGAAGGTCTAAGCAGGACCTACCTGTTACTGGTCTCACTCTGCGTTTTCCAGAGAAAGCAGTGGCTCGCTCAGATTCTCCTCTCCCTGACTACGAGACATCAGAAGCTCGTCAAAAGTTCTTGTTGAAAACCGCTTCAGAGCGCAAAATACTTGATGCAAGGCTTTGGCGTGCTATTCTTTATGCTTTCGTTATCTATGTCCTATTATCTGCCGTAATTGGCGTCCCAATTGTTCTCCTGGTACATTCCATTTTGCACTTTTCACAACACCCGTGCTTAATGTCTCAACTGCAGAGAAAGTCCAAAGTCTCCCCCGCATACGGGGATGACCCCCCTCCATGGGATCAAAACTCATCGTTTGGTGTGTCAAATACGGGCTTATGGTCACTCGGTGATACGGCGGGGTGCAATTGGACGAGTACGCGAGAAGACACTGAGAATGATATCTTCACGGGCAGGCTCGTTCTAGTCTTCGTTTGCAACACGACTTGCTAATAACGCCTTATATTTTAGGATCCAGCACTCTTTACTTCCATCAGGATCGTTGTTTATCCGCTCAAATGCCTCCTGCACTACAGATGACTCCGGTAATCTGGCTGGTAACTTGATGGTTGGGATGAATCCCGATCCGTCGGCAACAGAAGTCCTCTTCCAGATCAATGTTGCCGCATCCTCTAGCGAACTTCTTCACAACACTGGTGCTTGCTTCAACGATTTAGGAACAGATCGGGGCCTCTTCGTTTATGTGCGTTCGTGCATTCTTCGGAAAAACAAACCTTTATTTATCTCGTGGAACGTTGTCAGGTTACCAGGAATGTTACCAGCGCAGACTACCTGGAACTTAATATTAGCGTTCTATTCCCCCGTACTGCAGTGGATACATATATCGATAACTTTATAACATACCTCCCAGGGTTCACACAAACTTTTGGAAACTTGACAGACCATGTTTATTTCAAGAATCTTGTCATAGAGGGCGCTTGGCGGGACGTCCTCAGCACCGTGAGTGACGAGCGACAATACCCTTTTTCATGTGAATTAATGTAAATTATCTATCAGGCTTTGGCAGCGTCCAGAATATCTGTGAAGAATTCGTTTGCCTCTATCCGTGGCGCCTTCTATGCCTCTGAGTCAATATCACTGGACAGTATCAAAGGGTGCGTGAAATTCGATGTCTTTTCTTGTTTTTGAACTCTGGCACTGATAGTAAGGTTAGAAATCTCACTACTGACGTTACACTTACAAGCGATCCCAATGGACAACCTTCGACATGTTTAACGTTAGACACTGGTGATGGGTAATTGTTTCCCATTTCCCGAGAATGATTGTTGACTGAATCTTCATCGTATAGGGAAATTGATGCTCGGGTCACTCTTGTCGCACCGGCAGTACACACCTTCGTTGCTGATGTGAAAACCTTCAATGGCCCATTAACACTTCACGTTAATCACGATCCGTCAACTTCACCTATGCCTTTGCAGCTCACTGTGCAAAACAATCTTGCTGCTACGAAGGTGTTCCTTGATAATAAATACGAGGGCCTGTTCAATGTGCAGACCAAGCTAGACAAAGTTACTGTGCAACAGTTTAACGAGACCGATCCCCTGGGGAAAGGGCGCCGGAGAACTTTTCGTTTTGACCAGAATTCGTCCGATCGTGTTCGAGGTTGGATTGGATGGGGGAAGCGGCCTGTGCTTGGTGATGCCGTGCCGCAGGGACAGGTGAAGATCATAGCGTCGCTGAGTCCCGTCTTGCTACAGCTTGGGTCATAGCTCAGGAGTTGGCATTGTATGATTAGTTGTACTACCATTACTTTATTTCTAGGACAGTTGCCTATATACCCTAGACTGCTCATAATATTAGCCATCTCAACCAAATTTAGGTTTTATCAGCAGTTTGTCAGTCACGAAATACTCCGAAGAAGACGATCGCGTCATCTTGAACCATCGCCTCGCACGTCATTACTGGCAACCTACAAATCTGTAAACAAGATGCCGCTTATCGTACCCATAGAATTTGTATTTCACTACCTTTCCAACCTTCTCCCCTCCAAATGGCCAACTCTCCTCATGGTGGCAGCCTAAAGGTACGTACTTTCCTCGGTCGGGCTGGAACGGAATTGGATATCTTTAGTAGGATCTTCTTGTCCGAGACGAGAAAATTACTGCTCAACTCAGGGATGAAGCGGCCACTCTTTCTGACATTATCCTCACAGAGGTAGGCGTTGCTGTTGAGGAGTGAGGTTGGTTGGGTCTCTTACATTCTTGACAGCGTCAACTCTGTGATCTAGAGCTTATCATGAACGGCGGGTTCAGCCCTCTCGAGGGCTTCATGAACGAACGGGACTACGTTGGGTACCTCTTGTTGGTTGGTTTTTCAAACAGATGTGACTTATAAGACTGGTCCGATGTAGCGTTGTAGATGCGTTACGATTGGCAAACGGAGTTCTTTTTCCCATCCCCATCACTCTCGACGTGTCTCGAGAGGATGTCGACCGTCTGTCAATCGAACCCGGAGTACGCATCACGTTGCGGGACCCTCGAGATGACGAGGCACTCGCCATTATCACTGGTTCGTTCCAACGACGGTGTTTCACTTTTCTAGCTCTGACATATTTGGTGATCAGTTGAGGATATCTACACACCAGACAGGGTCAAGGAGGCAATTAATGTATTTGGTGCTGATGACCCCGCTCATCCGTCTGTGGCCTACCTCCGTAGAAAGGTGAAGGACTTATATGTCGGTGGGAGGGTACAGGCCATCCAAGCGCCCACTCATTTCGACTACGTAGCACTACGTTGTAAGTATGTCTCCCTATGCACTCCGTTGATTCTAAATGTGGCGCTTTTGATACAGATACTCCAACTGAATTGCGTTCCCACTTCAAAAAGTTGGCCTGGAGAAAAGTTGTGGCGTTTCAAACGCGCAACCCCATGCACAGAGCCCACCGTGAACTCACAGTGCGAGCAGCTCGCCAACGTCAAGCGGTTTGTCTTACCACCGAGAAATGGAGCACCTCGCTTATTCCAACAATGTTATTAGAACGTACTTATCCATCCCGTCGTTGGATTGACCAAACCCGGCGATGTAGACCACTATACCCGCGTCCGTGTTTATGAAGCAATCATGGCTAAATACCCTAATGGAATGGGACATCTCGCACTTCTACCCTTGGTGAGTTGGTTTTTTTTTTCTCCAAAACTTGATCCTGATAAAAAATAGGCAATGCGGATGGCAGGTCCCCGTGAGGCTGTCTGGCATGCAATCATTCGCAAGAATTTCGGCGCAACACATTTTATTGTAGGAAGGGACCACGCTGGACCTGGCAAGAACTCCCAAGGAAAGGACTTCTATGGACCATATGACGCCCAGGATTTGGTTGCGAGGTATAACGATGAGTTACAGATAGAGATGGTGCCATTTCAACAAATGACGTACCTACCATCGACGGATGAATATCAACCCGTAGATGAGGTTCCGAAGGGTGTCCAGACGCTTGATATATCTGGTACGGAGCTCCGTCGGCGTTTGAAGACTGGTGCACCAATCCCCGATTGGTTCAGTTATGAGTAAGTATTCCGTCGGGCCAATTATTTCTCTCGCTTCTGAACATCCCCTGTTCACTTTAGTGCGGTGGTTAAGACTCTTCGTGAAAGCTATCCACCTCGCAACAAACAAGGTTTTGTACTATTCCTGACGGGACTTCACAACTCCGGGAAGGACAGGATCGCAAAGGCATTGCAGGTAACCCTTCATCAACAGGGTGGTAGAAGTGTTTCCCTTTTATTGGATGACATCATACAACAATCAGGTATCTCTACTTCGTTCACTCCTACGGACTGTTATTCAATGCATATTTGGACGCTGTTTCAGAATCTGGATTCTCGGAACAGGACAAGCATCTTCATACGCAACGCACTGCCTTTGTCGCTGCCGAGCTAACAAGGGCAGGCGCGGCAGTTGTTGCTGCACAGATTGCACCACAGGAAGAATCGCGTGACACAGTGAGGGACGCAGTAGTGCAGTCTGGCGGAGCGGGTGGCAATTTCTTCTTGATTCACGTCGCGACACCACTCGAATATTGCGAAAAAACTGACCGCAGGGGTCTGTATTCCAAAGCACGGCGGGGAGAACTCAAAGGTTTTGCCGGTATTGATGATACTTACGAGACACCAGAGCGTGCAGATTTGACTGTAGATGTGACAAAACAAAGTATCCCTGAAGTTGTGCATAGTAGGTTGTTCTCAAATTGTGTTGAAACCAGTACTAAACATAAAACAGGTATCATCCTCCTGCTAGAAACAAATGCACTTCTGTAGTTATAGTTACAATAATATCTTATACGAACCCTAAAGTTCTTATTGACATAGTGTACGTTGCTCGCGTGTGAATTTTCGGGGAGTGCAACGACGACGTACTAGGGCTCACTGCAGCCTTGCTCGCTAGCTCACTAGGCTCCCAGCATTATATAGAAAGAAGCCTACACAAGCCCAATGTTGAAAACTGCAATCCGCGCGAGTCTGCCCAGCGCTCGTCGATTCATACAAGCTACCGGAGCACTCAAATCTCTCGTTACTTCTTCGCAGTTCCTTCCCGAAACGGAAAGCCGGTCATCGATCTCGCCTCCAGTTTTCTCACCAATACATCGTCGAGCAATGTCTGCCCATGCTGGAGAGTCTACCTTGCGCCCAGAGCCAGACAAAGTTCTCCAGGACGTCGCCGATTATGTCCACAGCTTCAAAATCGATTCAGACCTCGCGTTCGAGACTGCCAGGTTGTGCTTGATAGATACTATTGGCTGCGGTCTTGAGGCCCTCAGGTTTCCAGATTGCACTAAGCTTTTAGGACCCGTCGTTGAGGGAACAATTGTCCCAAACGGTACGCTGCATTGTCGTCCCTTGTTCAATACACGATCTTGTTCATCCTACTGTACTAGGCACCCGCGTTCCAGGAACGAATTATCAGCTCGATCCCATTCGGGGAGCATTCAACATTGGAGCTATTGTCCGATGGCTCGATTTCAATGACTGCTTCTTAGCTGCAGAATGTAAGGTCCAGCATCCCTCCATATCATATATATTGCTTACAACTCTGTTTTCTGCAGGGGGTCATCCATCGGATAACCTTGGCGCCATTCTCGCTGTCGCCGATCATCTCTGCCGGCAAGGCCAGGCTCTCACTGTTCATGATGTGCTCGAAGCAATGATCAAAGCTCATGAGATTCAAGGCTCGCTCGCCCTTCTCAACTCTTTCAATAGGGTCGGCCTCGATCACGTTGTCCTCGTCAAGGTTGCTTCTACAGCCGTTGTTTCGAAACTACTTGGCCTTGATCGCGACCAAACCATTGATGCCATCTCCCAAGCTTGGGTAGATGGACAATCTCTACGCACGTATCGTCATGCACCAAATACAGGTCCACGCAAATCCTGGGCTGCTGGTGACGCATGCGCTAGGGCCGTCAATCTTGCTTTATTAGTCAAGAAGGGCGAGAAAGGTTTACCATCTGTCCTGACCGCGAAGACTTGGGGCTTCTACGACGTCTTGTTCAAGGTGGATTTTCCACTCTACAGGTTACAACCAAAAAATAACTATTTTTGGTGTTAGGGGAAACCTTTCGAATTCCAGATACCTTATTCCTCATATATCATGGAGAATGTACTGTTCAAGATTTCTTACCCCGCCGAGTTCCACGCTCAAACGGCGGTTGAAGCAGCCCACACTATTCACGCCAAACTCAAGGCTATGGGCAAATCGTCCGACGACATCAAGAGTGTGCAGATTCGCACTCAGGAAGCCGCCAAGCGGATCATCGATAAACAAGGCCCATTGGATAACTTTGCTGATCGAGAGTCAGTGTTACATTCTATCTTTCTACAGGTCAGGCATTGATATGTTTTACTTGCCAGCCATGCAATTAACTACATGGTGGCGTATCCTCTCATCTTTGGTGAACTCACATCAGAGAGCTAGTAAGCACTGACAGTAACTTCATCCAACGACATCTCACATGTCACATTTCTCAGCACGGACAAAGCAGCTGCTGATCCACGTATTGATGCTCTGCGAGCCAAGATATTCTGTGTGGAAGATAAGCGCTTCACCGTCGAATACCATGATCCCGCCAAGCGGTCGATTGGAAATGCCCTCCTAGTTGAGCTGATAGACGGCACAGTCCTTGACGAAGTAGAAGTTGAATACCCCGTTGGACACAAGAGAAGGAGAGTGGAGGGCACTCCGCTGTTAATCAACAAATTCAAGAGGTGTGTCTGTTAATTGTGTTTAAGATAAGCAAACTCATGAGCAACCCTCAGGCACATCGCCCATCACTTTGACAGGGCTCATCAAGAGACGTATGTATTGGCAACATTTGAATCGCGACATAAGATTGATGAGCTTTACAGAATTTTGGAGGTCGTATCTGATGCACCTTCCTTGTCCAAGCTTCCTGTCCACAAATTTACAGACCTGTTCGTAAAACCATGATGGTCTTCATATTATGTACCATTACAACCGTACTTTTATACAATGCAGTGATTGGAAAACTGTTCTAAAAAAATGATCATAGGAATATGTATAAAACGTAAGGCCAAACAAAAGTCACAGAGGAGAAAACTTTGCTTAGAGTGAGAACCTACAGCCATGTATTGGCTGATGCCCGCCATTCCGATAAATTGCTCTGGCTGTCATCGAGTATCGAGCAGTTCATATTTCTTTTCCGGCCTCTCCCTCTGTTCGACAGGGTATTGTTGCAAGCCTTAGCGTTGGACGCATTCTCCTTTCCAGGGCCACGGTGAGTAGCTATCTCTTCACGGGTGGCGGCACCCTCTTTCCTGCTGGAAAGTATTGTGGCCGTTAGAGGTAGCTTGACCGTCGGCGTAGCCTCCATGGTTGGCTTCCTACTCTGAGGGAAAGAACTGTGGGTGGTCTCAAAATCCAGTCCAGCCTTTGGCCCAAGAGTTACTCTGGCAGCGTTCAGGGTTTGAAGATCACTAGAACCAGAAAGGGCCTGACAAGAGCTTGACAATCGAACGACACTCTCTGACGGGTGGTTTGAAGCTGCATAAACACGTTGCCTCGATTTCACCGGTAAAGAAACATTTTTCAAGTTAGGTCCTGCGTCTTCTTCAGCAACGGAAGACAAACGCCGGTGTTTAAGATGGATATATGGAATTGAGACATCTTGTTCCATAGATGCAGACGGCGTCGTAGTTGTTAAAGATGGTGAAGGTGTACCAACGAAATTTGCAGTGCCAGGATTCATAGACAACATGCTCGGTGTTGGTCCAGCACGAGCAGACGTCTGGTCTACAAATTTCCTTTGCTGGGAAGTTTGGTTTGGAAGTAAATGCTGGTGCATCGAGTTGCTTCGGGTCCAATCAGATACAAGGGACGACATGTCTTGTTGACCAAGAGTTCGTTTGGCAGAACATGGGTCAATGAACCGACGACGCACTTCCAGGTGGTCAATTACAGGTGTATGTGCACCAGAGAGTTTCAAAAGTGTTTGCTGATCTTGCAGAAAATTCCATTCGTCCGGTTGACTGAAGGATGGATGGTCAGAGAACACGGGAGACCACAGAGGATCAGAAGAGGTAGGAGGAGTGAGAAGCGTGTTCTTTTGTTGATCCATGCAGTATTGGCGAGCAATGTCAATGGCTGCTAGCGTACGCGGCCTGACGATATGGGAAGCGCAAGACTCGGTGATCCTAGGAGAAAATATATGTTCAGAGCTTGCGGGAGCGAGCGCAGGAGCCGAAGATATCAGAGGGTACTCGTTGATATGATTGTCTATCGAGCTGGAAGCAAAGCGGATCTCTTGCCGATTGCGTCTTCGGTTTCTTTCCAAATTATGGCCTTGAGGCTGCTCTACCGGTGGCTTGAGGGTGTTGATAAAATCGTGGCGACGCGCGCTCTTGTTGGCGTCTTCCATAACTGCAGCCCGTTTGAGAATAGCGTCATCTGAATAACTGTGTTGAATACCCAAAAGGGAGATTTCCGGCGTTGGCGAATATATCGCAGACAAAGGCTGTTTCTGGGATTTTCGAGGAGCTGCATGCAACCCAGACGGAAAATCCTCAGTAGTCGGCTTGTGAGCATTCATCATTCGTTGATTTCGAGTAGCACCGGGAGGAAAGGCTTCGATATCAAGTCCCCATATCATGCGAGGAAGGTCCGCATCCTCAATTATTGTCCCTTCAGCACCTCTAAAACTACGCTTAGCTACGGGATACAACATCATACCGTGCATACTCACGAAGGACATCGAGCATATGGTAACGATAAAGGTCCATGAAGAGCAGGAATGGGTCTTGGGGGAGAGCTTGCCCATGTGATCCATCCTGCGATAGTGATTTCTTGGTGTTAGAAGTACAGACATCTCGGATACGTACCTCCATCATCCTCGGTGACCATGTGTTTATGTGAATGACCATGAAGGAACAAGTTTGAAAGATGAATATCGTTATCGATGATCAAAACGGACTCGGGAGAAGACGGCGGGGAAGGAGTTCGAGGTATATCAAGCTTGGAATATGCACGTAATTTGTGATGCCCTAAATCGTTTCCTGAAGACGTGTGAGAAGTATCCGCAGACGTTCCATAACTGTCCAGGTATGGCGCCTTGTCGATCGATCGGGGCAACCATATCATTGCTTCCGGAAGGGACACGATGCGCATTCCGGCGGAGTCACGAGCTGCCCTCGGGTCGCAAGGTACTTCGAATGGAAATTCGGGCAGAGAAACCATACGTTTAGTGAGAACATGAGACTCGGTTGGCTGATTGTAGAGCAGCTGAGAACGTTTGGGTGTGCGAAGAGAGGCAGGCGCTGACGGGCTTGGGCTTAGTAGATGAAGTGCGACTGAAGGTTCTGCTAGCGTTGTCAGAGAGTGGGTATATGCACTATCGCCCTTTTCAAGTGCAATGCTGGTGTGGTTTAAAGTATGGGTCTGTCCTAGTATAGGCTCGAATAGTAAATCTTGAACTTCAGTCTGAATTGCTTGATCGACATAGTTCTTCGAGTGCATCGTTTCTAAAGGCATCAAATACCAGTCGAATACTTGCGAGAAAAGTTAAGCAACGTTCAAGTTTAGGCTGATGCTTTTAACTTGTTTCCACTGGCATATATTATGTAATAAACACATAAGTTAAGTATTAGGACTTTTTGAAGAAGCTTGAGAGCCTCGCCATACCGTTCACATTCACTTTTTTCAACTTCTCCACACCCTGCGATCCTTTGACATTTTTACGCTTCTTGTGTTCCTCAGCGGTGACTACCTTCTTATCTTTTCCGTGTTTTACAGCACCTGTGGTTACAGTAGCCTCTGCCTCGACTCCTTTTAAGTATTCGTTGAGTGCAGTGAAGCTGGTAAGATGTTGAGAGGTTTAAGGGGCATTTTTTAAATAAAAAAACGCACTCGTATGATGCGCATAAAGCGGCTCGCGTAGGTGCCGATAGGTATTGTGCGAGTAAGTCACACGCAGCTCGAATACGCCCCACTAAGAGTTGTATCGAGAGGTTGTACTTGTCAGTACTACTGACAGCACTTACCTTGTAAAAGGGTTTCCTTCCCGTCCTCCATAAGTCCATCTTTGGCTAATCTTCGTATCGAGGTCCGAGAAACCTCCAATACCTCTGGAATGGCCAGGCGGACGACTTTGAGACGAAGATACTCCACTATCTTCTGAAGAGATAATCGATATACCACGATGTCGTCCGTTATCTCTGTCATACAGAGCTGAGAGAAATCCGCGACGAAAACAGGGAAGACATTACCTTTGACGTCACAAATTCGTTTGAGTGAGTCCTTTACCACCTTCAGCGAAGCGAACCGGAGAACATCATAGCTTAAGTCGGAGCTATCAGTTTCGGTTGATTGTAATGATAGTTGCAATTTGTGGGAAGCCTCCTCAAAAATATCATCTGCAGGACGAAAAGTTCCATGTGAACCATCTTGCTGTATCAAATAATTAGACAAGAACATTATGAATGGAGACATCTGGGTTTACGGGATGTGCCGCTTGGAGAATTGGGATGAGAAGGAAAGCAGGATCAACTGGTGTTATCACAAGGAGCTTCCCATCTGGCAAAATATAGTTTTCACAACCGGGCTTCATCTAAGCCAACAGATTTGCTTACCAGCCACAACATCTTCTCCAATAAACCAGGAGCGTGGGTCAAATGGAGCCACTGCCTGCACTTCCGAAATCGTGTTGTTGACTGATGGTAGATACAGGCTGAGAATACCTTCGGTCCATCAGCACCTAAAGCGCGCTTAAATAGATCTGGAGTACCTGTTCTAGGATGAGGGAGCCGCAGGAAAGGTAGACCACCCCCCATCCCATTCACTTGTGCTTGCTGCTCTTGCTGTTGCAGAGTCGTGCACAAGGTATGCAAGACGTCTAGTGATGTTATCAGCTTTTTGTGTAGGCATTTCTTGTTCAAAGAGATGTTACAGCTACCTATGGGGAGTATTCCAACGTGTGTGGTCATTTAAAAGAGATCGATATGTATGTATGTATGGTGGCGACGGTCACTGACTGACGGTCACGACTCACGATTAGGCAACAATGTAGACGCGTTATTGGTGTATATTTGGGCGAGTTTGCACCGCTTTCTGCCAAGTACTTTACCACCACTATCAATATCAAGTCAATAGAACATGGCATCTGGACTTCGAGTTCCTCCTCTGCCAGGCTACAAGAAAAGGAGATTACAAGGAGCGTGCGATATCTGCAAACACAAGAAAAGTAAGTTTAGATTTCAAAGTAATACAATAATTTGACGATCCAGATTATGTACACCAGTCCGCTGTAAGTTTGTAGATGACAACTTGGTATACATGATGCGAAATATAGCCCTCTCTAGGCGATTCAGCGGAGATGCCGGGCGGTCGATGTTCCAGTTGTATAGCGTTCGATTCTGCATGCACACATGCCGCTACAAAAGTATGTCTTCAGCCGATCACTATACGAGCTAAATATTGAGTTCGATTATTCCAAGAAACGTAGAACAGGTTACAGGTCAGCAGGCACTGATCTCTGCTCCCCTGAAGCATCATCTGACGCGTGCAGCAGCAAACCGTCCATGGCCCCACGCACAGTAAATGCACAAGGAAGTTTGGACGTTTTGCCTCAGGCGTACGATTCACAAAGCACGACACACTCCTTTATTCGTTCTATCCTTTCCTCAGCTTATGATGGCCCTCACGATATTCCAACTATTCGCCAGTCCCTAGCAAGGCTTGCACAGCATGCTCTTAGCTTGGAGCAAGAACTTTCGACTCTTAAGGAGACCCCGAATGGAAAAAATGGTGATCCTGACAACCAAGTGGCTCCAAAGACTTCCCCGATTCCAGCCGTCTCCACAAGTTCTTCCACCAATGATAGCGATGACACTGCTCTATCCGAACGCCTGAAGCATTTGACTATAGAATCTGGACACAATCGCTTCTTCGGCTCTTCGAGCACTATGATGCTTATCAGAACTGCATTGGAAATGCAAAAGGCTTCCAACGGAGGGCGAATGACTGACTTTCCTGATTTTTCGATAAATCTTAGGCCAACATTTTGGACCAGACATCCTGTCAGTGTCCTTCAACAACTTCTGCTTGTCTTATTACTTACATCGTTTTAGTGGGAGTACATCCCATCAGATCCTCCTTCTCCACAACATTTTCCAGACGGTGATCTGCTGATGCATTTGATCCAACTTTTTTTTGATAATATCAATATTCACATCCCTTTGTTGCATCGGCCAACCTTTGAAAGATCTATTCGTGACCATCTCCACTTAACTGACCATCTATTTGGCGCCAGTGTACTTGCACTTTGTGCCGTAGCATCGCGTTATTCGAATGACCCACGAACCATCCTTGAAGGCACTGATTCGTTACATAGCTGCGGTTGGAAGTGGTTTCGACAAATCAAGCCGTTTCAAAGGCCTATCAGCCAAATACCCTCAGTATATGAATTGCAGACCTATCTCGTATGTTCTATATCGTCTCACCAGTTAGCTAGGACATATTTTCTCCCAGCTATCAGTATTATTTTTGCTGGGAACCTCTACGCCACACGCCAGTTGGACATTAATAGGCGTTGGTATTCGGTATGCACAAGATGTCGGTGCCCACCGTCGCAGATCCAATCGTAAGCCATCGGTCGAAGATGAACTTTGGAAACGAGCCTTCTGGGTATTAATCTGTTTTGACACCATCATCTGTTCTTTCCTTGGGCGTCCACGAGCTACATATTCCAAAGAGTACGTTTGTTCCATGGCTGCCTCCGTCCCACTCAAAGAAGTCCTAGCTATGATCTCGATTTGCCGATTGAATGTGATGATGAACACTGGGAGATAACCAGTGACACGACAATAACGTTTAAACAACCACCAGGAAAACCGTCCCGGATCGCCGCTTTCATCACGTACTTGAAGTTGATGGAAATCTTGGATGCAGCACAGCGTACAATAGTATGTAATATTAATTCAAACCTTTTGCTTCACTCATCCGTCCCGATAGTATTCAGTCGATAAGTCAACGAGGCTACTCGAAAGACCTTTGGATGAACGTCAGGTAGTGACTGAGTTGGATTCTGAGCTGAACAAGTGGGTAGATTCCGTTCCCGATCACTGTATGTAAAGGTATCGCCTTCCCTGTTCAATGGATGACATATCGTTGTAGTACGATGGGACCCCCAAAAACAAGATCCCATTTTCTTTGAACAGTCCGCAATGCTCTACGTCGCTTATTACAACGTCCAGATTCTCATACATAGACCATTCATTCACTCATTGATGAAACCTTCCTCCTTACCGTTCCCTTCGTTGGCCATCTGTACCAATGCCGCCCGATCTTGTATTCACCTGATGGGATTGGAGTCACGAAGGGGGTTCACACCACTTCCTCAAATTCAGGTACTGCCAATAGTTGTCTTCGATGAACATTTTGATTCATGTTCACAGATGTCCCTTTTTTCGTCTGCCGTTGTGCTTCTCCTTAATGTCTGGGCAGGAAAAATGTCAGGTTTTCACGGAGACCCCGGGAAGGATGTGCAGGGGGTCGTTGACTGTCTCAATGTTATGCGCACTTATGAAAACCGGTGAGGTACAGTTCGTCAGCCTATCCAATATTCTGACCATGGCAGTAGATTCCTATCAGCAGGTCGTATGTGGTAAGCATTTGAGTACCTCTGAATAAACTCGTTGTTGATCTATCATGATGAAGTGATACTGTCTGCGAATTGTCCGCTGCAGGTGGTGTGCAACTGCCTACTACGTCCACCCGAAAAGACGAGTCTCATCAGGAGCATGGTGGAACAGATTTCTTCTACGCTGAAGGCAAGGAGAATCAGGCCTCACTGGAGCTATATACGTCTTCACAGGAACTCTCTGGTTTGTTGGAGTGGCCTCTGTACGGTGCTGACCTCGGACGATCGCCTGACTATCGTCCTTTCGACGGATCCCTGGTTGGTGAGGAATACTGGTATCAAAGCTCGCTGTTTCGTGGTTTTACCGATCACCCAGAGCATGGAGATCCTTTTATGAATGTTGGCGACACTTTAAGCGCCAGAGATGACAGTGCAATTCGATTTAACTGGGGGTTGTAACGTGATCTCAGCCTGTGTGTAATTACCATAATAGTTGACTTTATGTATACATATATGTATTTATGTCCTGGCCCTTCTTATTGGCATGGAATCTCTATTCGGACCACCTTCTGAGCCTGTAGATATTCTCGCGTTTGTAAAATCCAGTGTGGACATATACTCCGGGGACCTAGGTCCTGTTCAACTTCCGACAGACAACATTGTGGGCGAATGCAGGTGAGAATTAGACACTCTCATAGATGATGATGGTGTGGTATAAAGTGAACTAGCGTTTCAGATATTCGGGTTTCCTTGTCCGATGCATGGAACAATCCCCTTATTTCTGCGCATTTATCGAAAGGCCACGAACAATTCATTGCGTCTCTCTGCTCGTCGTCAAAGCCTTTGAAACCCAAACGCAGAGCCCGTGTTCCTGATTCGGACACCCTTGCGCCAGAAGTCGCCGCATTGCAGAAAGATCTTGATGACGTTAAACTCAGCAGTTGGAAGTATGCGTCCCATCTAGTCGCTGTTGTCGCTGTTAACTCTGTGTAGGTTGAAAGGAGATTCTGTATTATTCATGCGAACGTCCAAGAATAGTGAACAGAATGCTCTTGGGCAAGTAGTACGCTTCTTCTGTTCTTCCACACACTGGTTCTTGTTTCTGATGGTATTCAGACATCTGGCTTAGATTCTTTGGACCTATCCGACGAGAAGGCCATAATCACTGTTACGCTGTACGACAGAGTTTCATGGAGCTCTGGCACCCCAACGCGTGCATCGCAGTATGCACTGCTTTCTTCCCAAACTCTTGGTCATATTTTCGACCTTCTGCCATGTTCGTCAAACGATCATGCAGTGGGTCATACCATTCCCCGCAGCGAAGAACTTCAACCCGCCACTAATGCTGATGGTTGCATAATCTGTATCAACGGCATTGCATATGATGATGGGTCTCAGGTGAATTATGCAGAGTACATTTTCCTGCCTTGCAACATTGTGTATCAACTGATGTGTGAAAAAGGAAACTTCTTCTGCACCTTCAGACTATCTCAAAAAACTCTTTTCCCATCACCAAAGTTACAACTGCAGTCCATCAAACCCCTTTGTCGGCCCTCTCGCTTTGTATTAATCAACCTTACTGGCTACTCCATCATGGCAATTGCGAGCATTTTATTGTAGTGGATCAGATCAGGTACTTGTCAAGCCATACCTGCCAAAAATCTTGACTGAAGTCCAACTGAGGCTCCAACATCCATCTGATATCCTGTTTAAGTATCCCCTTGTGCTTCAAGCCACACCTCCCCTACTTGACTTGTGTCGTGCATGTTCTAAAGTTCCTGCCCTCTTGTCAATTGTTGGGGATGTCAGACTCGGAGAAAGCCCCTGCCTTATGTGTGGGCCTTGTTGGCGAAATATGGGGGATCCACTGGGTGGAAGCCAAATCATAACCCCACTGCTGCAGAGTGATTTTGGCTGGTCCACTTAAAAACTTCAAGTTGGCAAGTCATCCACTTGTGGTTGTATTTTGATGAACACTGATTAGGAGAAGAATTGATAGATCTTTCTGGCCGAAACATGGGGCAAGCCAAGTTTGGGGGCTACTAAATACCCCATTTGGATCCATTCATTCATCCTGATAAAGTTTACTTACCAGTTAAATTTGCCCAAGAGGTTCTCCAGAAGATTGAAGTTGAAGTTGCTCCAAGCAGAAGGATGATTCCTGGACTAATTGGAGCAGAACTGAACCGAGATACCCAAATGACCTTAGATGGCTAAATGAGGGTTCGTTGCAAATACATTAATTGCCGAGATCCCAATTGTTTCCGAATCCATCCAATATTCGGCTTGGGAGGAAGGATCCTTATCTAGGGTCTGTCAGGTTACACAAGCAACAAGATCCTTTGCTTTGATACGACTATAGTGACGTCGTGAGGGAGGGTCACAATGAGGGTCGCTAGTGCACCACCCACTCGCAGACGAAGATATACGAATTTATCGACATGCATAAATGGAGGCTGAGCATGACTGATAGGAGCAATCCGGGGAACATTCATCATGATCATTGTCGTACTAGGCTAATAGTTCGGAATTAGAGGATACCCTGAGGTTGCCCTCAGCGAACATGACAGCATCAACGTATTGTTGCGGTGTCGATGTTCACGAGTTGAAACGTTGAAGAGCAAGCTCCTGATATGATATAATGTTGCGAGAATTAGTAGATAGTGATATTCAGAGACACTTTGTTTTTTGGTCTGCCTACATAGTACAGGAGACTGGTGAGAAGTGGAAACAAACACCATGGTTCAACTGGAGATGATCATGAGGTATAGTATGTGCTTCCTCCCATTCACTTGTTCTGCACATTGTCTGCACATACATATTGTGAATAAGTCCACTGGCAAAATAGTTTCCTTTTCGAGAACCTGTCACTTGCAAAGAACCGTGACCGTTCTGAATAACAAATGGCCTTATCTTCCACCACTGAGCTCATCGACTCGCTAGAGCATTACGATGATGTTATCACCTGGATTAATGATATACTCCAGACATTCGATGCTCCTTCACAGCCAGGGATAGAGCTAAATGACCTCGACCAGCAGATCACACATCTTCTTGCGACATTGGACATTGCCAGCGAAGACACATCGACACAGCTGGAACAGATCATCGATGACGTGTCGCGAAGTATCCCTCGTCTCACCTACGACTTACATTTCCTAAAAGACAATGCGATATCTTTGCAAGGCTCCATCGCCAAAGTACACCAGATTTCGAAAGATGTTGTCCCACAGGACACTACTGAAGCTCTTGACCATTTAAGGCTACTGGATACAGCGAAAAGCCGGATGGAGTCTGCTAGAGAGGTTTTGCGAGAGGCTGAAAGCTGGAGCTCCCTGGAGCTCGAAGTCACGTCACTACTCGCTGAGCGGAACTACGGGAAGGCTGCAGAAAGGCTTTCTGAAGCCAACCGAAGTATGGTGGTATTCCAGAACACACCCGACTACGAACCTCGGCGGACTCTTATGGTCAGCTTGCAAAACCAGCTGGAAGCCTCTCTTAGTTCAGCCTTGGTTTCCGCTATCAACGCGCAAGACGTAGCCACTTGTCGTAACTACTTCTCCATCTTTTCTCGTATTCAGAGGGAATCTGAATTCAGAAACTATTATAACGCATCTCGCAGGGCCTCTGTTGTCGCAATATGGAACAATGCTTCCCTGCTCGATTGCGATTCCGACTCATCTTCCTCTGTGGAAACACCCTCTCAAACATTTGCCAAATTCCTTCCAACGTTTTATGGGAACTTTTTATCCCTTCTGAATGTTGAACGCGTCTCGATACCTGCGATTTTTCCTGACCCTGCCCTTTCATTGTCGGCATTCATCTCATCGACACTCTCTTCTCTTCAACCTACCTTCTCCCAGCGACTTTCTTCTCTAGTAATCCGTTATGGAGATGCTGCTCTGCCAGCATTACTTTCTTCGTTGCGGGCGACGGAAGAATTTGCTGCTGGAGTCGAAAAAGTTATGGAGAAGTTGAAATATGCAGGGTCTACACAAGGCACCTCGGATACTGAAACCACTCAACTTGTTAATCCACGGAGCCATGCACGAAGGCGTTCCGCACGCATGTCGATATCCTTGCGTCCGGGACACATGACTTCAGCCAGTGCGACTTATACCGTTGCAGGCTCTCTCCTTGTAGATGGCATTGAGTGGGACCATGAATTGTTCAAACCTTTCCTTGACTTCCAAGTCGATTATGGGACTCTTGAGAGGAGGCTGTTGGAGCACGCTCTACGAGAAGTCGTTGATCATACTCCCAAGGAGAAAGACGCCGATCGGGCTCGCTTATTAAGAGAAAGGGCCATAGATGTCTTTGCTGCTGCTGAGGAGAGTTTGAGCAGGTGCACTCTTTTTACCCATGGATATGGTTCTGTTGGACTTGTGCAGGCGTTGGACGGCTTTTTTCAATCGTTTATTGATATCTGGACAGCCGACGTTCGCCTGGCAACCAGTCAGTCAACCTCCCACCTCCAGAGTTCCATTTCAGACGACGACTTATTTGACATGGATTACTCGGCGCAGGATTGGTCCGATTTCCAACATTCACTTCACCTATTATCTTCTGCTCGTGCAGTTTACGAACGCATTTCCGTCTTCGAAGCAAAACTGCGGTCAACTTTGATACAAACCGCGATTCGGTTTCGATTAGCACGGAAGGATCCAATCACCTCCACAATTGCGCCTTCCAGAGGCGAAAACCAGCTCTTGGAGCAGTCTTCTCTGAATTCCTCGGACCTACACGGTTTGTTAACCAACATAGAAGCAGAGACGCATCCGCGCGATTCCTTTGTTCTATTGGCATCGACTGCTGTTCTTCGCCACAATACAGCACCTTCCTCTGAGCCTTTGCTCGTTGAGGCACGGTGTGCAGTTTTTACATTTGCTAGCACTTGCCAGCATTCACTGCAGAAAACAATTTCATCCCCTTTACGAAAGCATCTTGCGTCCTATGCCTCATCAACATTGTGGAATGCGCCCGGTGATCCTAAATCAAATCGTGTCACGACGGCGAATGAATTACGGATGCCAACCTTCTCTTTATCACCTAGCGACATTGTGCAAAGGGTTGCTGAGGGCCTACTCAATCTTCCAAGGCTGTTCGAAGTCTATGCCGATGACGATGCGCTAGCTTTCTCGCTTCACACGCTACCTAACAATGGTGAAACGCATACAAGCCCTCCTGAACAGCCCTTACCCGATGTACAAAATCAACCAACACATGCGCGTCGTACCTCATGGTCAGCTTCGAAGCCGACACCAACCGATCCAGATGGGGTATCATCAGCATGGCTTTCATCATTAGGGCATACTCTTCTAGAGTATATTACTACGGAAATTCTTCCTAGTATTGCCTCGTTGTCACCGACAGGTGCTGCACAGTTGGCGTCAGACTTGGAGTATCTTTCAAATATAGTGCGTGTCCTCAATGTGGAGTACCCCGAATTGGATAAGTGGAAGGAATTTTGTGAGATGGATGACGAGGAGGGGAAAAGGAGGTTTATTGAGGAGGATTCAATGGATCGTGTTTTACAGAATGTTGGACGGCTTCGAGGATGGAATACTACTTGATGAGTGTGACAAATACATACAAATACAATTTTCTGAGTCAAATCTATCATTCATAACTAAGTATATAATGGCCTCGTCCTCTGGTAGGTGCTACCCTTTCATTCATATATCCGTTGTCTCACCATTTTTCCATAAAAGCTGTTGGAAAACTTTCGCGAGAAGAATTTCGACGCCAGAGGGACTTGGATGCTGCTCGAAAGGCTGGCACAGCTCCTGCTGCCTTAGACGAAGAGGGCAGGCCTATAAATCCACATATTCCTCGTATGTCCTTTGTCCTAATCGCCTACTACAACTTTGATATATATCACTTTTACTAGAATATATATCCCAGGCACCTTGGTACTTGGATACTGGCGCACCCTCCTTAAGCCATCAACGCCGACCGGAATATGACAATTCCGCGAACAAGCTCGATAATTGGTATGATCGTGGCGCCAAAGCGGGTCCTGCTGCTAAGAAGTACAGAAAAGGCGCTTGCGAGAACTGTGGTGCACTAACCCATAAGAAGCAAGACTGCCTTGAACGGCCGCGCAAGAAAGGTGCGAAATACACAAATCGAGACATACAAGCCGACGAGGTGGTGCAAGAAGTAGCATCAGGTTATGATGCAAAGCGCGACCGGTGGAATGGGTATGACGCGGCAGAACATAGCCGAATATACGACGAGTACGCTGCAGTTGAGGCAGCACGGCAAAAGTTGAGGGAGGAAGAAATTGATAATCAGACAACAACGGACTTGGCGGCTGTCCGGAAGGTCGCAAAGGCAGGAAAAACGGAGGGCAAGGGAGGCGACGCTGATTTTGGTTCGAGTGACGAAGAAGACGCAGATGAAGACAAGTACGCAGACGCAGCTGATGCCGTAGGGCAAAAATTAGACGCGAAAACACGAATCACTGTCCGGAATCTGCGAATTCGCGAGGACACAGCAAAATACTTGATCAATTTGGATCCAGAGAGTGCTTATTACGACCCCAAAACACGCTCGATGCGCGATGCTCCTTTAAAGAATATCCCTGCAGTTGAAGTAAGATTTTAACTTTATATCTTATGGTCGCTCATTATTATCATTCTAAAAAGGCGAGGTTTGCGGGCGACAATTTTTTTCGCTATTCTGGTGAAGCGCCAGAAGTTCAGCAACTTCAACTCTTTGCTTGGCAAGCTGCTGCACGTGGTAATGATGTCCATTTGAATGCCAATCCAACGCAAGGCGAACTACTCCATCACGAGTTCAAACAGAGGAAGGAGGAGCTGAAGGATACGTCTAAAGTCAGCATTTTGGCGAAATATGGTGGGGCCGAATATCTGGAGACAGCACCAAAAGAACTTCGTGAAGGGCAGACAGAGGATTATGTGGAATATTCAAGAACTGGTCAAATCATCAAAGGCCGTGAACGAGCTAAAGCAAAGTCCAAGTATTTAGAAGATGGCAAGTATTGCGAAGTTCAATTGTAGTTGTCGCTCACCGTCTTGCAGTGTATATCAACAACCACACGGCTGTGTGGGGTTCGTGGTACGACAGCTCCTCCAGTACTTGGGGTTACGCATGTTGTCATTCCGTCATCCATGTTTCATATTGTTCTGGCATGGCTGGTATTGAAGCTGCCCAAGCGTCGACAGCACAAAGTCTGCTTTCATCAACATTTGCGCCAAACTCCTCCACCGAGGCAACACACCTCAGCAGGGAGGAGTTAATTGACAAGGTGGAGCAGAATTACTCAAAGAAACGAGTCGGAGAGGGGAATGTAAAAATGGATGAAGAACGGCTAGCGCAGGCAATGAACGAGGAGAAGAAAAGGAAGTTCAGGGCAGATGGTGACGACGATAACATGGGGAAGAAGAGGAAGAATGTGCAGCCAGGTGGGAGTCATGATGTTACCGAAGAAGAACTAGGTGAGCTTCTGGTCCCTGTTGTTGGCAGTTTTGCTGAAATCATCTCTAGAGGCATATCGAATGAGCCGTCGAATGACAGAAGACCCAATGGCGAACTACATCGACGCAGAGGGATGAGAGCACTCTTATTCTTATCTACTTTCCAGATTTGTGTATATACTTCCTGTTGCCATTAGTATTATACAAGTTACACCTTCTGCTAATTGGCTCACGTGGTCGCAACGTTTTTCCCAAACACATCCATGCTGCAAGGTTCAAGGAACGCTCATGAAACGCTCCTAACAATCATGCCGTTCTCGACAGCACCTGCTCTTCTCGTCGGCCTCGGTGCTCGTATCTTGTTAGACAATCTCACTCGCTCGAGCGAGCCCACCATTCGTGATTTCGTTTTGGTTGGCATTTGGCAGGGTGTTGGTCTTCACTATGCTTCTAAAAACTCCGGTTTCGCCATTCTTGTTGGCTCTTGTATCTCCACGAAACTTTTCATCGAGTTCAACATTTCTCATGACACCACGAGATCAGTGACCACACTATTTGGTGTGGCGCTGGGCGTTCTTTGTACTGAATTCCTTTCGCAGTACTTTGATGCACACAAACCAGCAGAACACAATCGGCCGCGAAAAAAGGTTCACCCCTCTCCGGCACATGGTCATGCTCCACGGAAAGAACGCCTTGTCCATTTTCGGGGCAGCGTTCAAGATGGAAGCAGCGATCCAAGACAGCAAGCGTTGAGGCGCAACGCATCAGACATAACTTCGGTTGATTCCAACTCAGAGATGATTGGGCCCAGATCATCAATGACTCCTCTTGAACGCGAAATTGCTGCTTTGCGAACCCGCGCATCGTTGGCGGATAGTGAACGTCGTCGCTTCAAGGAGGAAAGGAAATGGGCCATCTCGCAGGGAAATGTAGCCCGCGCTTCCCAGATGAAATGGCAGGTTAAACGATATACTGCCCTTATGCAAAGTTTTCATCGAGAAGCAGATGCCAAGTTACTAGAAGGTAGGTTTTGAATCTGAATTCTGTTGGCACTAGCTCACTATTTTGTAGCATCTTCTGTACGGCCCCGTCAGAATGGGCAAGAGGAATCGAAGACATCGCCCTCAAGGTCTGGTCGGCAACGCAAGGATGATCAAGGAACTGGACGCAGTGATCATCATGTTCAAACAAGGCGGCATGGGTCGAGCAAGCAGACTGTTCGTGATTCTGTTCGATAACATTCCTGTGAGTTTGGATGTTGTCTTCAGACTGCCCATCCAGTTAATTAACAGGCATTGTGCACCAGTCGATTCCAGTATCGCCTCAAAACTGAGGGATAACTGCAACTATGCTCAAATGTATGTCACTTACTGAAGCGAATGCGACAAACACGGCAAACACCACATCCACGACTCTGAGCGTTGTTGTGCTCTTAACGGCGCGCTAGGGAGCGTTGTTAGGATTTAATTGCTTCACAGGATGTAATGCAGTAGCGAGGGAAGGTAATACAATGTAGCAGTAAGATAGCATGTCGGGTGAAATACAGAAACGAAGTTAGCATGATAGTAGTGGAAAAATGGGAGTCATCTGTAGGATTTGCCATTCGTCCTCGTCGACGGGTTTGGAACGGATGATGATCCGTTCATCTTCGAGCTCCCACTGACGCGAGGTTTCTTGGAAGCACTATTGTCCGATTGTGCTCTAGGTGCAGCTTCTTTCATGACCATTTTTGCGTGTATCTCCTCCAGCTTAGAAGCCTTGACCTTTTTCGGCCAGAAAAGTGTCACAAACCTGGAAGCAAATGGTGAGGACATGACTATCGACAAGGTTAGATGAACATACGTCCATAAATGCCTGCGCCACCTTTCTCTGTCTTCTCCAGCAGCCTGTTTTGCATTTAATACTAACTCGATACGACGGCCGATGGCCGCAAGGGAATCTTTCAAAATGGCAACCTTGTCATCTCGGGGCATATCTTCGCCGGATAATTTGAGTTGTTTCTATAATCCACGTTGAAAAGAAATTCAAAATCAAAAGAGCAACCAACCAATTGTTTCTTTACAGGACGCAGTTCTTCCTTTGTGGCGGTTTCATCCATTGAAGGACTAGAAAAAGACGCATCGTCAGATATTGTAAGTTGTATATAAACACGGACATAGTAGCATGGACATGCAGAGTCCGGACACATACCATTCGTCTGAAGACTCGGAATCTGTGAAAGTCGGCGTTGGCCGTCGTTTCCGTTTTCGTGAACTACCATCATCGATAGAGGCTACTGCTTCACTCTCGGCCCGTCGCTTCATGCTGCTGATGTGAGAGGAGGACGATGCTACAGCTGTCGGGGGAGGGGAGGCTGAAATCTTTAGCTGGCCCTTGTTCCGAAGGGAGCTCTCGTACGAACGCAACTTTTCCTCGTGTTCCCGCAAGATACTCAGTAAGAAGTCACCTCGCCGAACAAGATGAATTGCATTAGGTATTGGCCTGCTTGCTGAGTCTTCACCCTTCTTACCCTCTTCTAGAAAAAATTTGCCGTCCAGTCCCAGTCTGGGGTCCTTAGCCATCGTCTCCCAATTACCAAAGCCATAGAGGAATGCACCGACGAGCAACATAGAATCATCTTGAGGTCCCCAACGCCCCGACCAGTTGAGTGTTGGCCTGATATTATCGATCGGTATGTTCCACTTGTACGGATCGTCGAGTTCTGAAAGAATATTATAAAGTATCCGCAAATCTCTATTCCGCGAGATAACAGTCTCTGCGTTGATGTTACCAACCCCACGGCATGTAACCAACACTGCTTTGCTCTTCTGGGCATTGGTCAGCGTCTCGCCGGCAGCCATACGCGAACGTTTATGATCTTCGCTTTCCTTGACGGCTTGTAAGCATATGTCGATAATCTCGTCCGCCACATCAAGCATCATGCCTTTGTTCTTGTCCTGAAGCTTGGATTCGTTGACCTAACGCCCCAGTAAGCATCATATGGAGAGAGGATGAGATACAATTTACAATGATCTCGTAACGTTGCCGAATGTCCCCCCAACGTTGCAAACTTCGAATTAAAACGCGCACATCCCTCTCTTTCAACTCCATTGCTTTCTGCGAAGCACTCTTCCTGCTGGGGCCTGGTGTTTTTGGCTTTTTCGGGGTTGTTGTAGGCGGGTGATGATCAACATCCATCCCCTCGTATGATACTGGCGCATGCGTTCGCTTCCTGTCGCGAGACTCCTGTGATGTGAATTCTTCAGTTTTACGCTGCTCGTCCTCTGTATCGAATTTTTGCCGTTCTTCGAGAGGAATGATATCCTCCCAGTTCATGTCATTCTTGACATCGCTGACAGCTGCAAATTGCGCCAGAAAACTTTCTCCACCTAGTGACGTGCCACCATCCCCGCTCTCCATGGTCTCATGGTCCTCCGCACGGGTGAGGATCTCGTCAAGGTCCATTTCATCAAGCTTCTTGTTCTGCTGCGAATCATCCTTATCAAACCTATGAAGAAATGTCCATCGACGTCAAGAGCCTTCCAAACAGAAAGTATCCAGCCATCTCACATTTTTTGGGCACCATACTTCAGAACAGCGGTCAGCTCGTCCTTACTCAGATTGTCGGGCTTCTGCGGATCTTTGGCTTGGGCATTGGGTTTCGAACTCAGATGAGCCTGAGATGTGTCCATCTGATTGATGACTGCAAGGAAAGACGATCAGGAGGTATCTGCATCAGACAGGAGAGATCACCATACTGGCATATTCGAGCACCATTTTCTTCTTTGCACGTTCGAGAACGTCCTCTTCCATGGTATCCTTGCTCACAAAACGATACACACTGACATGGGACTTCTGACCGATCCTATGTGCACGTGCCATAGCTTGTAAGTCATTCTGCGGGTTCCAGTCACTCTGTAGACCAAGAATTAACAGGGTTCACAGCATATATTAGAATTTCACTCACATCGAAGATAATCACGGTGTCTGCCGTTTCTAGATTGATACCAAGACCTCCGGCACGCGTGGACAGCAAAAATGCAAAGTCGGGAGAACCAGGGGCGTTAAAATGAGCGATCGATTTCTTCCGAGCATCCGACGCCACCATACCGTCTAAGCGTTGGTGAAGATACCCCCGCAAAGTCATGTAGTCGCTCAGAATATCCAGCATTCTGACCATCTGACTAAATATCAACACTCGATGGTTATCCTGCCTCAGCCGAGCAAGGAGTTTGTCAAGTAACACCATTTTACCACTACTCATGACAAGTCCTTTGAGTGTCTCCTCATTGTTCTCCGTTTTCGTTTCGGCGCCATCAAATAGGAACGGGTGGTTTGCGGCTTTTTTGAGTTCCATGGCTAGGTTCAAGGAATGTAAGGCGATGCTTTCGGGCGTCATAAACATCGACTAACCGATGTTGAGTAGACTTATGTTGTTGTTTCCGTTAGCACTCTTCACAAGGCCAGCAAAATTCTGTACAAAGGTGTCAGAAAGCTTACAGGATGAGTCGAGCAATTGCTATACCTTGGTCAAAATATTTTTGTAGAAATGAGTTTGAAGAGTACTCATTTCTACGCGCAAGATTCGCTCGCTCTTTGTCGGCAGAGAAGTAAGGACATCGCGTTTAAGACGTCGAAGCATTAAAGATTCGAGCTGCTCATGTAGTTCTTTAATCTTAACTTCGTGGTCGATATCGTTCAAGTCAAACTCGTTCGTGAGAGCGACTATCAACAAAAGTTAATATGAGCAGAGGTACTCAAACAAATAAACACTCGCATTTTTCAGGCATCAGGAAATGCATCAAAGACAGTAACTCTGCAAGAAAGTTAAACATCAGTAACTGCGGAGTCGCAGCAAAGGAGGCGCCAGCTACCTTTCACGTTGTTCTGTAAAGGAGTACCTGTTATGAGCAACTTCGAAGCAGCCGAAAACGATCGAAGTGCTTCATACAATTGACTCTCGGAGTTTTTCAGACGGTGAGCCTAGTAAACTGAATTAGACAGTTCGAACAGGAACCTATGTCACCTGAGATCTGACCTCATCAACAGCGAGCCCCTGCCATTTTATTTCTCCCAGCTCCTTCGAGTCCCTCAATGTCAGCTCGTATGTAGTCAACAAGACGTTCATCTTCAGCTTTTTGTTCGAGGGACCAAACTCATAAGTACGGATAACTTCGCGGGCATGCGCTGTCCCTATATATGTGATGACATTCATGTCGGGCGCCCAAGCGGCAAACTGTGTCTGCCAGGCAGTTATTGTGGATAAAGGGACAATGACCAAAAAAGGTCCGTATTGATGCATTTCGTGGAAAAGATATGAGAGAAAAGCAACAGTTTGCACGGTCTGTTACGAATGGGTCAGTAAAGGAAAGTGTGTTAGGAAGGATGAGATTTTTTACCTTACCAAGACCCATCTCGTCAGCGAGAATTCCGTTCTCTCCTTTGCTCCACAAGTACGCGAGCCAATTGAGACCAGTAAGCTGGAAATCCTTTAATTCGCCACCAGTAGCTTCGACATAAGGAGGGTCCCTATCAATTTTTTTGAAGGTGGGACGCCCGTTCTTTGCATAGGATACACTCTTGTACGGGAATTTGCCGTCAGCTTCTCGTTGTCGGTAAGTTTCGATTTGCTCCATCGCAATAGGATTGACGTCTTTCTGCAGTTCCCAGGTGCAATGTTCATAGTTGAGACTACTCCACTTGCAGAAATATTCCATGTCGCCATCTGGAGTTTCGCGATGTGAGATGACACGTTCGACGGTCCGGTAAGTCTCCAAGTCTTCTTTCTCGCGCTCCTTGGTTAAATGGAGAGCTTCCACGTCTTCCCGTGATAGTCCAGGGACAGCCAGTCGCGATTGCCAGACTTTGTAGGCTTTAATATAATTGTCGACTCGTTTTAAGCCTTTGAACCGCTTCAAAAATTCATAAGTTTCATCAGTGTTGTGCAAGTGGGAGAAATTCTTCCATTTGATATGGAAACGCTAAGGTTGTGTTAATAGCAAAGAAAAGAGACGTTTGTTACACGACATACAATATTCTCGAACCACTTGTCTTCAGGATCATTCTCGTGGCCCTCGTCTCGACTATGGCCAAGGACAGCCTCAATTTCATCTTCCTCTTGGTACTGAGCATTGGGATCTACAATGTAGCCGTTCTCAGTATCCTCATGCTCCTCGTATTTCTCAAAGTCCTGGACATCGTCGACGTAGTTGGGGACTTTGCCACCCCTGCTTGAGACTCGGATTTCGTCACCAGGGGTTCTAACTTTCTTCTTCTTCTTGTGAGAACGGGCTCCGTAATCCGAATCGGAGTCCGAAGACGACATGTGGCGAACAGGCGCTGATCAGGCAAGCAATGAGGAAGATGGTATCTCAAGTATTATGCATAATGCATACCTTTGATCCTTGCGGGAGCTGGTGGTAATGGCCGCTTTTTCTTTTTTGCAGCCTTCTTTTTCCCGTACTCCTCATCAGCGTATGTGCCATCATCTTCGTCATTATCATCTTCGTCATCGTCTCCGTGGTCCTCATAACCCTAAAGACAGAATTTAGAAAATACAGAAAGTAAGTGCAAAGATCTGGCACACCGAGTCTTCTGGGTCCTGTAGCGGTACATGACGTTGAAGTTGCAAATTTGTGGAATACAATATAGAGACATACCGAATTACCAAGTTGGTGAGACAATGATGGTCCAGCGATATTTACTGTTGAGGGTGGGGGAGAAGCGTCGTCGTCGACGGACTCGCCATCTGCGTCTGGATCAGGTTCCTTGATATTCAAGTTGGGGCGGTCGTTTTCAGAGTCAACCTGCATATCATCGTCGCTATCATAGTTGATGTTGAGAGGGCCTGGAAGATGTGAGACAGGGGAAGGAGATGTAGAAGCCATATTGGTAGGGAGGGGATGGGAGGGAAGGAAGGATGTTATGGATGATGGGGAGGGAAGAAAGAAGGGATGTTGAACGGGACCTGGGCGCCAGCCATCGCCAACAGACAGATTTCACACGGGGCCAGTCGTCGCTACCCCATCGTCACGGCCAACGCCGGAAGGTGCTTCGTCACCGGCGCTCGTGACGGACACTCCGATTACAGCAACTCTTTTGAAAAAACTTGCCAATAAACTCACCAGTAAACTCACCAATAGTCTCTATAGACCTCAACCTTTTTTCAAATCTCTTTCAATATGATAGAAATAATGAACTTGTCGTTATGAGTTGGATATTTGCTTCAACTTGTACATTCGATCAAATATTGAACGTGACATCGGGCCCTAGAACCCTGTTCCCACCAGCTCATCATCCATGTCGTTACTGACGCCTACTTCTGTGACCCCGAGTACCCTTCATGTCACGAATCATGAGGTTGCATCAGATATAATGTCCAATAAGTACTACTATGGTACTACTACTACTGCCGCCTATGCCGTCCAACACGCTTTGGCCATGTGGTGACGTGTTCTTAGGGTTAGGGTCGGCTGGTCTCAACGTTGACCATCAATGGATAACTCGAAAGGCTCTCATCTGTCCGTTGTAATCGACCTCTCACCAAGTCAATGGCATCTCTCAGCGGACCCTCTTAATACTTACCCCCTGCCGCTGAATACCTTCCTCTCTCAACTTCTCGCCTTTCTTAATGCTCATATCGCATCAAAGCACGAAAATACGCTGGCTGTCTTTGGAGCTTTTCCTGGAAAGAGGTCTGCTGTCTTAGAATGATATCCAAGGGATAAACTTATACGCGCCTACGGACTAGCGTCATGCTATATTCATCGACGGATCTAACAACGGAGAACCAGGTTATTGACGCCAACTCGTACCCGCCGTTCAAATTAGTAGACTCTACTATTGTGACACGAATCATAGAGGAACTGGATGAAAACGAACAAGGTATTCACACCCATCTCACTTCATGCTCTTCGCTTAGTATACTACAGCCCCATGCGCACTGGTAGGTGCCATCACAAAGGCGTTATGCTGTAAGAACCCTAGTAGAGCAACGTCTATCATCATGTCACTCATCTTGTCTAAGATATAAATCGCACGACAACTCCGTCTACATCAACGACCACTCCAACCGACAGCCTAGATCCCGCCAATCTTCCAGACCCGCGAATACTCATCCTATCAGTTTCTCCCGATCTCTCGACGTCATACATTCCAATAATGAACTCTATATTCTCCGCTCAGAAACTGGTGAGTCCTAATCTTCCTCATCGCTTGCAATTAAATCAATTCAATCCCCAGAAAATTACCATTGACGTCTGCCAATTGAACGGTTTAGATACCGTCTTCCTTCAACAGGCAGCTCACTTGACTGGGGGTTCCTACATCTTCCTGGAGCGTCGTGACGCTCTTTTGCAATACCTGATCGTAAGTAGCGAATGATTTCATACTTCACTCCCCGTACTTCTAAAGCAACAGATGGCCTTCCTTTCCCCGCCATCTATTCGAAAGATCTTGTCCGTCCCCACTCAAGATAAGATTGACTTTCGAGCTGCTTGTTTTTGTCATAAAAATATCGTTGACATTGGTTTCGTTTGTTCTGTTTGTCTATCAAGTATGTTTGTCTTGAAATTCGTATACTCCAAACGACCTCATCTCAATAAAACAGTATTCTGCCAACCCGTTCCAGTCTGTTCCACTTGTCGGTAAGTTCGACACTTGCGTTCTCTACGTTCCTTTCGTTGAAACCCTTATTAGAACAAAATTCCCTATCAAAACCCTGCAGCGTCTGAATGCATCACGGCCGAGCTTACCTTCTAGCTTGTCACGGACGACACGTACAGGCCCTCTACCTCGTACTGTTTCTAATTCGGGACTCGATGTGTCAACTTCAATTAATGGCGCGAAGACAGCAGCTACAACGCACGGTACTGTAATGGAGAATGGATCGTCAAGCTAATAGCATATCGTAACACATCAATATTACTGGCCGTAAAAGCTGTCGGGCGAATTATTCCAATTACAATGTTATTGCCGTAATATACACCGGTGGTTCTTGGTTTCCTTGCTCTTTCTTACTATTTAGCTGACGAAGGATTAATGCCTGTTGGCGATGAGCTCCTTAATTTGAAAGCCCAAATAACTGGTGACCTTCGGTTTTGGATTTTTCAGAGAAGCGTATCCAATGGCCATGCTTGGAGTCGTAAATGCACACCACAAACGTGCTTTCACAGTGACGGTCAGAATACGCCAACTACTAGAGAACGATGACTGACCAATAACTTTGTCGTCATCAGCTTCTGCTATCAGCAGAAGAATCCCAGCTTCAGGGTTCAGTACACCCCGATTCCGGCAAGGTTCTTACAGTACCCATCAATTTCATCCGCTTGGCTCAAACACACAGCGATAGCTCACTCCAGAATTTTTCTACGAGGACACAACGCAGAACTTCATGAGGATCCAGATCCAAGCCTCCTAGTATGCGAGAATTGATAGATTCTCCGACCGTATGCGCTAGCATGGTTCTTATTATATACTCTCCAGCACCTAGAGATGCGTAAGTTCCAAAGTCGTCTCGTGGGGGTGGACCCACCAGAAACGCTGCATGCTATTTCCATTGCAGGTTTGATAAATTGTTCAGCCCAGCATCCCGCTCCAAACATGCCTGCCTGTTCAGTGGCATGTAGGGTCGAGGAACGACCAAAGACTTATTATACTTACTTCGCCGATCCTTCCCGGATGCTTTAAAAGAATACCACCGCTGTCGCTTTCGAGTAAGTCCCCAAGTGCCCATTCAACGATAATCGTGCAGAAAGACCTTGATACCCCCGCCGCCATTCCATCTGCACGGTGATATGCGACAGCACCCACTGTGTCCTGCATGCTGCTTGGCGTCGTACCATGTTGTAACGAACTTTCTAAACGATCCTTCCACTTCTTCCATTCTTCTCGTGCTCGAGGGCTTACAAGAGATTCCGGAGGAACGATCTGAATCTGGTAAGATTGATTAATTGCAAATGAACGTGCCCCTTTAGATGACAATGTCCTCGTTCAATGGCATTATCAGTCAACGGTAACACGATGAGCAGAAGTTAGGTGAACCCACAAAGGAGGGATCCGGCCTAGTGGATCTGGTCGTCCTGAATAGTCAAGAATCGAGCGTGCTAGTCGAATTGGGTTCTTGATTCCTATATAAAAAACCAAAGGTTCAATGATGAAAAATGCGGGCGCACGCGTTGGTAGAAAGTTACCAGAAATAGCCCCTACACTACCAAAATCACTTGAGCGTCCGTCCATGATAGCAGCATCGCACTCCACTGTGCCATCTAAAGTTAAATTGGAGCCATAGCCTATTCAAGAAACGTCAATGCAAATAACAGGAGCCGCTCAATTCGGAAACAAACCTGCATTTAGGTGTGAATCATCCTCAAGGATAGATATGGCTTGTTCGACCATTTCCAGCGGCTTGTTTTCTCGACGGGTGTCCATCCCTTCTTGAATATTGGAAGAGCCTTCCTGCAGACACCCGATGCCCGCGTTGCATGCTCTAATCGTTCTAAGCAGTTGACAAGAGCGCGAAGGGCGAAACTCACAATCTCAGTGCTTGCTTGACCTGAGCTTCGTATTTAGGATCATGAGTACCTGCACCTCCGTGAACAATAATATAGGCATCGCCCTGCATAAGTGACTCGACGATATGTACAGGACCCAGTTAGCACAGTGTAAAATCCAACATGCCACTGGTAGATGCCAGTGGCGAGTAAGAGATTATTACTAAATCCGAACTTATCTTACCAAGGGTCAAACTATTTTCACATCCCAACTGAAGTAGAAACACCTTTGTAAAGGTGGTTGTGTGTAGAGAAATGAGTAACTGAAATTACTTATTTATCAGACAATGCTAGTTAGATCAATGGTCTTCTCTCCCTCCTTTCTGGTCGCGACGCCCTTTTCGGTAACAATCGCGGTAATTAGATCAGCAGGAGTAACGTCAAAGCTAGGATTATAAATTCCATCCAGGCGGCGAGGTGTTATCATTACCATAGTTTGCTTATTTTGGGCAGCATCCGTTTCAGGATAAGCAGTACCACGGACGATACAAGCTTCTATCGGTGGACGATGTTCGATGGGGATCCTAAGGGAAAGATGAGCCAAAGAGTGTTTTTCATTAAGAGGTGAACATACCTGTCTCCAGTTTCAATGCTAAGGTCAACCGTACTAACAGGCGCAACGACGATAAA
Organism: Tricholoma saponaceum; assembly: GCA_003313625.1. Lineage (NCBI taxonomy): Eukaryota > Fungi > Basidiomycota > Agaricomycetes > Agaricales > Tricholomataceae > Tricholoma > Tricholoma saponaceum. The sequence continues at coordinate 61,318 of QLOJ01000883.1, forward strand.
CGGAATTTCATGCCGTGCCGCGAGCACCGCAGCATTGTACGTTCCGATCTGAAAATTAGTTAATCTAGTTACATACACGGGGTGCCGAGAAAACGCAACAACCTTGTTCGCTGTATCCCCATTCCTGGCTATCCTATCAGCACCCACAGCTGTAGATACTCGTCAGAAGAGAAAATCTGAGAGGAGAAATGGCATACCAACAGCATGAATCTCGTGATGCTGGAATAGAGATCCGACCATCGTGTCACAAATCATAATGGATGGAATGCTGAGAGTTTGAAGTTCCAGCGATGTGAGCCTAAAGACGTGTTAGCTGATTACTCCGACAGTACTCGATACTTTACCTCGAGCCCTGATGATACGGCGCCGTTTGAGTATAATATGCTTTGTTCAATTTTCCTGACTCGTGGAGATATGTGATTAATCCCAGTGCGGTGCCATATCCCTTTGTATAGCCGAGATGAAAAAAGAGTAAACGGCCTAAGTTACTGGATAACTTACCGATGTAGCCAGAGAGCCAGTGTTGCAAACTGTTAACACGTTGAATCCAGAATCCACACTCCCACTGTTCTGATAATGTTGTAACAACCATTCTGCTCCATGCTTCGACATCTCTTTATTTCTGCCAACATCCTCGTCGGCTATCAGGTTGGCTTCTGCGATGAGTTTCTTGGCAATAATCCGGGTGTCTGTTCCTTCGGTAAAGGAATTCAGAGTCCTGGTAAGACGAGTTGTAGCTGCACTGAGGTTTACAGCTGTGGGACGAGCGGTTACGAGGAACTCTAGTATTCCCTCAACATGAGGCTTCAGAGTTTCTGATGATGCCAGGAAGTCGAGGGGCGGGGAAGTCTCCAATGCCTCTGAAAGATGAAACGCAACAGAGAGTGATGCAAGGGAGGCTATAGCCGGTGCTCCTCGAATCTGCCGTCTCCCATGAGGGTTGTATAGATGACTTCGAAGACGTAAACGAAAACCTTCATTGTCTTTATCGCATCATGAGCAGCAGCGATATTGTTTATTTCTATGAATTCCACGATGTGTGGTAAAAGGAGCTGATTTACGATCTCAAGCTTGCCATTTGAAGTTCGAATGGAGGTGAGGGGCACGGTCATCATGGTGGATACTGATGAAAATCACGACCTCAAGAGATAAGATATGCAATTGATGATCGATGATTAAGTAATCAATGATTGTTTGTCTATGATTACGGCCCTGCGGCTTCCTAAATCACATGTAAAATCTTTTACCCTCTCGTAAAGTACTTAATAGTTCGTGTTCAGTTGTCGTCTCCCTCTATCACTTAGCATGATTGACCATCTCATAGGTCGTCCAAGTCCTTCGTGGAAGCGTTTACAGGTTTGCCTACACCTTACTTCTTAGGCACCCTTTATTGACGTAATTTTCAGGTGTTTCTTGTTATTTTCTTCTGGATATGGCGAATAGCGCGCGGCAATGCTGGGCCACCGCGAATTTTATGGCTGAGGAAAATAAATAGAGCCCTAAGTGCGATTATTATCATATCTTAAGGAACAAGCCTGCTGATTGCCCCATCAGAGCATTTCACCCCTTGGCAAATTGTTGTTAGTACTTTAACAGCAGTATACGCAATTCGAAATTTTGACAAAATACTCGGCCTCGGATGTGAGTCGTCCAAATTTACGTCCAGTATAAGCGCCCTTAATGCGCGTCAGCAGCTCCTGAACCACTGGCTCGTCTTGTAAGTTGGGGTTTGTTGCCAAATTCCAACTACTATAGCTCTTCACAGTACTCCCCTTCATACTATCGCGCCACCTGGATCAGTACAGGACTTGACGCTGGTTTCGCAACCGCGATGTCTATTCGTCCAAAGTGGCTCAGAGACCTCAGTTCAATGGTGTTTTCTGTGTACTATATTTTATACGCAAACGAGGCGGACGAAAAGGTACGCTCAAGTTTTTGGTTCAAGATTATAGGCCTCTGAATGCTTTATTTCGTAAGCTTCGAAGGTTTCGAGCCGTTCCGACTGTGGAGATGCTGCGTACTACATGGGAAAAGACAACAAATCCTTACGTCTGTTTAAATTCATCGCCAGAAATTGAAATGTTCTTACCCTGCTGATTTCAGGTTCGTATGATGATGTGTCTTCCTCATGTGCCAGTGAAACGGAAAATTTCGTTGCCCAGGCCGAAGGGGTCTCAATATACGCGTTCGATTACAGCCTATCTCTTCTTCCACCGTTCCCTACGGCAGCTGAACGAAGCCACAGACCTTATTCTAGACTTTCCGGGAGGGGGGTTTGTAGCACAGTCCCCAGAACATCATGAAGAACGCCTTCGCATATGGGCAATCAAGACAGGAAAGCCAGTGCTGTCGGTTGATTACGGCAAAGCCCCAGAATGTCAGCTTGTCGTGATAGTTAGACTTTCATTAACCAAATGTCTTCAGATCCGTATCCGTATGCGATAGATGAAGCCTTCGATACGTATAAGGTGTTAGTTGAGTCCGGTGAGTCGTTGTTTCTCTGTACGTCGTGTTTCACCTACGTAATCAATCTGGTAGTTGGTAGGCTGATAGGGATGTCCGGTAAGAAACTTAATATCATGATCTCCGGTGACTCTGCGTGAGTGGATCCAATCTTATACTGCTCAAATCATGACTAACCTCCTTTAGTGGCGCTACCCTTGCGGTAAATGTCGTTCTCAAACTTTTGGAACACAACCACTCGGCGATATTTTCGATAAATGAAAGCACAATTTTGCCCCAACCTCTTGCCCTTGTCCTTAACTATGCTGCGCTTGATTTCAATTTTACTTCTTGGATGTCTCCGGCACATTTACGAGTCCTTCGCTCAGAACAATCATCTGGTAACCTGCCAGGACTCAAAGAATTAGCTGCACAAAAGGACCACTTCCAGCACATCGTGAGTTTGCTCTAGAATGAATGGCCTATGTCTGATCATCATTGCAGAGCCCTCTTAGCATGGTGAAAGACAATAGATTCACTATGCCTCGCAGCAAGCGCATCCAGAGGAGAAGTAGCTGGAAAGATCTTTTCCGGGACTTCGCGAGTGGTAGCGACAGAGAGCCTGACCCATCCTCTGGCTCACACGTTCAGCGATCATTATCTGTTCCGCATAGCTCCAACAATCATAGCGTGGGCAATGAAGAAACGCTTGGTGACGACGTAGGTGCACTTGCAGATAGAGCAAATAATGAGGATGAAGATGAGGATGATGACCTCGGTCATCGGAAGGAAGAAGATTGGCCAATCAGCGCTCGAGTACGATATGTAAATCCTCCTGCGGTATCATCACCAGTGTCCCGCAGTAGCGAACAGCAGTTATCAGCCGCCATTGAGGGGGTTAGCGATGGAACCACAGAGACCGCTAAAAGCGAAGGCTCACACAAGGAGAAAGAGCCCATTGGTACCAGGTTGACGATGACAAGTCGCACGGGTTATTTCCAGGATAGGATCGTTGCACCCAGCATGGTACGTTTGTCATCCAGCGCCTTTGCAAGCCGCTGAAAATGGTGCAGATGCGTGCCATGGCAATTTTGTATATTGGGCCTTATCGGAACCCGGATTTCGCCACTGATTATTACTTATCCCCCATCCTGACACCCGCTCACCTTCTCGCCCAGTTTCCCCCGCTCCTTATGCAATGTGGGGAAAAGGATCCATTTGTCGATGACACTGTAATCTTTGCTGGGCGCATCAGGGAGGCTAAGCGGGCGCGAAAGGCCGAACTTGAGTTGGCTATTTCCGGAAAGAGTGCACGATTTGGGGAAGGTCTGAGAATGAGCGGACAAAGTTCGGGGCCCCTGGATGATAAGAGCTTTGATGAACACCAGAGAGAGCGAGATAAGTTAGCAAGGGAGACCGAGGAAGACTGGGTTCAAATGGTGTTGTTTTCAGATTGGAGCCATGCGTACCTTCAAATGCCAGGAATCATGTCAGAGGCAAAGGCTGTAAGTTGTGTTATTCGATATAGCAGACTCTGCCTCATGTGAGATTTAGGTCATTGAAGACTTAGCAGAGTGGATGAACGAGTCTTTTTCTAGGAATGCAAAGCAAGGGGCTCTCCAGGGCGGGACTAACGGGCCTGCATACGCATCCCCGTCATCTGAGACAGAGATGGACGACCCTGGAATTACCTTTGTACCGAAGAAGTATCAGAACGGATCGCCTTTGCACCACCATCAAGTCCGCGAACTCTCGGCAGCTAGAGAAGATGAATTCGATGCAGAAGGTACTAATGCCCGAATTTTATCTGCGTCGCAGGAGTTGGATCATGTGATAAGTGAGGATCAAGCTTTTGTGGACAGGTCTACAGAAAACCGGGTGATGAGCGGGATGCGTTCTACACCCCAACTATCTGAGACACCCAAGGGATCTGGCTCAAGGCAAGCAGGGACACCTATTACAGAAACAGAGCTGATGCGTCGGCGACGTTTACTGGACTCTCACATATTTGAATAACTTGAAGATATTGAATCAAGTAAAGTAATGATGTACAATAAAATGATGGGGTGTAGCACAGCACCAGCACAGCTTGGTTGCATGTTCGATTAGCGATCTGATATAAGCTCTGTGCTGTGCAGCACAGCATTCGGGCTTCTAGTGCCATTTGAACTCCAAGTGGGTGGGCATATCGAGTACATGCTGTTTGCTATAACCCCTCTTACATTAGTTTCTGTTGTATTTTAAAAGGAAAGCTGTTCGTTTGCGAGGTCAGTTGGACAGTGTAATCAAGCGTTTAGTTCGGGAATTGAAAATTCTTTGAATATGACGACGGACTCTACACACACTTGGACTTGTCCCATCATTCTTTCTCATCCTCCCCTTCACCACCATTCTCCCAATAACCATTCTTCACAAATGTCTTCAGACCCTCGATCCCAGTATACCACTGAGCCACTCTACGGTCCAGCTGGCGGTCCCATGTCCCATTCCATCCCATTGCAAGGCCCTGTCAGCCACCCTGACGGTCCTCGCGACTACGCATTCCCCCCACCCCAGCAGCTCAATCAATTCCCCGTTCACCCATCTGACCCGTCTTCAACTTTGTCAAACCAATCAGGCACTCATGTAGCGGCAAACGATCGCCGCAGTCCCAAGCAAGAGCCTTACTATCCACTCAACGGCACAGAGATGTATAACCACAATCAGGAACTTTCCTCACCTCCTTCTCCAAGTCAAGACACTCTTTCTAACCAAGGTGGTGCCGGCGCGAACCATTACCCATCTTCAACTGGTCGTCGTCTGCCTCCTATCATGCAGGTGGAGAAACAGCAGGTCACAACTTCCGCGACGCAGCTGGCAAGTGCTAGCCGACGAAGGAATGAGGCACATTTTGTTTGTCCTGTCCCTGGCTGTGGGAGTACCTTCACTCGTCGATTCAACCTTCGAGGTAGGTTTTATTTCGGACTTTGTATCTCTCTCTAAATCTTGTATTCCAGGCCATCTGAGGTCTCACACGGAGGAGAGGCCTTATGTCTGTGAGTGGCCTGGATGTAAGAAAGGGTTTGCTCGCCAGCACGATTGCAAGTGAGTTCCATCATCTGATGCCTTTTTCTTTGTCCTAATCGGGTCTTTAGACGACACCAAGCATTACACACTGCCAAATCACAATCCAATGTCTGCCGAGGCTGCAAAAAGACTTTCAGCAGATTGGACGCCCTCAATGTATGTCCTGAATTGCCTTTACTGTTGACGTACTAAGTAATCTATTCATACAGAGACACTGTGAGTAAACTATATCAATTTTAGAACTATTCTAACTTGTCATAGTGCGCTCGGACGGTGGTGCGGATTGCCGGGCGTCTAACCAGAAGTATACCGGAGAGGAGGAACCGACCCAACGCCCGCGAGCATAGCTTGTTGTACACTTATTTTCTGCTTATCCAAGTACATGTACTTGTAATTATAGTGTAGTAATCAATTATCAAGTAAACATGCGTGATGCCCTTGCATAACACTTCCTCCTGATTTTTATCTGTTGATCTTTATACTTGTCGGACACACTGACTACCTCTGGTATACCTTGCATTGTAAGAGCATGGCATTGCCTATGCTTGTCAGCGGGGCTGATTGTGGCCCTTCGAATCCATTACAAGGACTTTCCAAGCGGTTTGACCAAGACAGAGGGCCACAGCAGGTAAGTATCTAATGTTTACATAGTATTTCGACACTTACAGCCACCAAGGATTTCATTCACAGTGCAGGAAGGTCCACTTCATCAAGCCAGGTGAATAGAATTTTGTCACAGGCAGCCAACATTAATCTCTTGAGACGTAGACTCAGTTCCGCACACGACTAGCCACCCCCTCTGGCGCAGATCAAGATGCAGCCCGTTTCTTCTCATCAGGATTCGCTCTGAATGCTCCAATTACTTATGACCCCCCTTTCGATGTCTCTACACTACGCGCTTCCTTACCACTCAATGCGCAGGCATCCCTAAATGCGTCGCAAATGCGACATCCTGATTTATCTGCTGGATGGGCATCCGATTTTGTCAATCAGCACCCCATTCAGACCTCTGCCTCACTCTCAGCGAGAGGAGGTGAAGGCAGCAGCCATACAGAAATCAACGTACAACATTCGGTTAGTCCCGCTGGTCCCCTCCAGGGTATGTGCTCCACTCAAGTACAGCGTTCGCACTTACTCACTACTATTCCAAGCCCCAAGTATGCAGTGGCATCCTGCCATACAAGGAAATCTGACGAGTCAGTTGTCAAGGTTTACTGCGCCGTTGTCAATGCAGGTTCCGCGACCTACCTTGCACGCGACAGGTGAGTAATGTTTTTGTATCATATCCCAGTCTGACATAGCCATTATGCAGAAATCTCTTGGGACCAAGAATTCAGTACCCTTGAACAGGGCCTGGATTCCAGTATCTTCCTGTATGATGACGAGGTTGAGCAAGTTACGCAACAGAAGCCTCATGAGCGAGATGAGTTGGCAAGGATGGCAGGACTTCTACTCGAGAACGTCAAGGATGAACCGAATCCTAAATTCCAGAAAAGTCAGTTTATCGGACTTATGAAGCAGCTGCGAGACGGCAAAGTCATTGTTGAAGGAAACCAGATGGTCGAGAACCATGGACAGTCTACCGCCAATGATGGTACCTCTCAGGTTGACGTGAAAGGCAAAGGAAGGGCGACCGAGTTCTCCCTCGAAAAGGGGTCGGCACGCTTTCGCTCCCTATGGCAGACCAGCTTCAGGGACTATGTACCCAGTGAAAGCTCTACAATGCCTCAGACGAATTCGTCCGACGAACAGCTAGAACCCATCGAGGATGCGAATGATGCTTACTTTCGACAAGAAAATGCCGAGTACATGCATTATTGGAACGATGTAGATGCGACGACCTCCAAAGTCCATACTACCAACTCTGATGTTGCGTCTTGGGATCGACTGCAGAGTGACTGGGACAAGTTTGAAGCCACCGCTTCTGGCATAAGACCCGCTGATAGTTATCAATTTCAAGACAACAATCCTTATTTGATTGGAGATTCTTCGAGAACCCGCCATCATGCAATGCATAGTCATCAAACAATTGTTGAAGTACGTCCTTGTCAATTCTTTCCATTGTTAGTCTAATTCTCAGCTTATCTCAGAACGTCTTGGAACTGGAAGCCGCTGTACAGCGAGATACGGACAACGCACATGCCTGGCTTGCATTGGGGGTGAAACAGCAAGAAAACGAAAGAGAGTACAAGGCACTTCAGGCTCTACGTCGTGCGATAGAACTTGACCCATCCCACTTACCTGCGTGGCTAGCCTTGGCTGTCTCTTTTACAAACGACAACAACCGCCTTGGGACTTATGATGCCATCCATGAATGGGCAAGCCGAAATGACAGATACAAGGCTTCCGTTCTGCAGTTTCGTAGCCAGAACCCGAATAACCCCAAGGCCTCCATACCGGAACGCTACACCTACCTGACACAATGCTTAATTGCGATGGCGAGGAGTGATGCAGGTGGTGAGATTGATGCTGACATTCAGATTGCCCTTGCAGTTTTGTTGAATGCTAACGAGGTATGGATCCTCATGTTTCACTATCCTGCACTGACCATTCTATGAAGGATTATGCAAAAGCTCAGGATTGTTTCCGTACAGCGTTGGCTATGCGACCTGAGGTAGGCACAGTCCTTGCATGGAGAGTGTGGTTTCTGATGTATTGATCAAGGACTGGCTCTTATACAACCGAGTTGGAGCTACGTTGGCGAACAGTGGTCAAGCAGAAGACGCAATCCAATATTACTACCAGGCGCTCGAGCTCAACCCTGGTTACATTCGTGCTAGGTCAGCGGTTTCTCCGATTCTCCTTTCATCTACCGACCACGTAAACAGGTTCAATCTAGGAATTTCGTGTATTAATCTCAAGGTATGTGATACAAGCACTTTGGAACTAGATAATGGCGATGTTTATGCAACTTCGCCGTTCTCTAGCGCTATGGAGAGGCGGCGCAACACATTTTGGATGCACTCGTGCTTCAGGATAACGACGGTGTACGTGACCTTGGAGGCTTGAACGAGAAACGGGGCGTAACATCCGACGCATTATGGGATAGCCTGAAAACCACTTGCGTGCATATGCAGCGCGTAGACCTGGCTACACTCTGCGACAAACAAGACCTCGAAGGTAAACGATATTTCCAGGACGATGTTCATTTGTCTGACATTGTTTGTGTAGCGTTTCGAAGCGCATTCCATCCATAGACTACTCCATAGCAATGGCTCGTAGACCGAATATACTAATGTGTTTCGTTTGCATTCGTGTGTTACGTTCCTTGGCGGTCTGAGGGCCCTGGACAAGAAAGGTTACTTGTTGATCGCAATATCATACGTTTCGGAACGCACCAGCCTGAGGTTCCAATCCCAAACGCTTAGCTTTTTCGTATCGTGCGGCTGCAGCCTTGAACTGTTCCATTATCTCGAGGTCTTCTTTCTGCATAGTAGGGTTCTCGGCAATGCGTTTCATTCTAAGCAAAAGTTGTTGTTGTTGCAATGCATCGCCTTTTTGTTTTGCCAACATGTCGCGAATGTCTTGAACATCATAGTCGCTCATTGGAATCAGAGTTGGATTTCTGCGAATCATGCCTGACAGACCAAATGTGCTGAATGGTCTCAAAGCTTGTGATTGTGTTAAAAGTATAGGAAGACAGACAGGAACGAACAATGAACGCACAGCACAATGGTGGCAGGTGGTTAACAGACACACTGCGGCTGCGCACAGAAACACGTCAAAGCGAGCAATACTCAGCTACATACCACAACTTACATTTACACCATCATCCTTAACTCCCACCCACCTCAATCCTTGTCATGGATGTCCTAGTTCGTGTCACAGATGCCGTCAAGTCTCTAAGAGTGAGTGATGCCTTTCAACGAAACGTAAACTTTTGTTGAAGTTTTCGGCAGGAAACGAGACTCGCTGGAATTCGGTCCCCTGTGGAATTTTTCGACTATCAACGTATCTCGCGTCCAGCAGACCTGAATCAGGCTACCTCAGTCAGTCTCAAATGTGATGCTTTTGTTCAAGACTCTGAATGGGTTATAATTACAGCGGATATCTTACAACACTCGATATTTCTCAGGTATGTTCCCTGCGAGTTGGCTTCAGAATCATACCTATCTCGCCACGACCAGGAAACTATAGCCTAATTATCGCAGTACTTGCTGTATATGCAATGTGTGTGGATTCTTTTTTTGCCTGTCCCAATGTCTCTCAGCTTATCTCGTTGCTACAAGCATAACGAACTATCTTCTGCTAATCTCCCTCGCCTTCCTCGTCTTCGGATTTGCCGCAATCAACAAATATGGTATGTTGACTTGACACTCCTATAGGTGACATCAAAACTAAGCATGGTTTCCGCAGCCCCCGAGGCAACTCAATTCGGCGAACACACCATTACACAGAAACATCTCTATACCGCACTTTTTGTGATCGGCCTCCCTCTTTTGTGGATATCTTCACCTATAGGGACCTTCTTCTGGTTGGTCGGAGCTTCGGGCGTTCTGATCCTCGGGCATGCCTGCTTGCTTGAGCCAGGTGTTGAAAGTGACTATGCCGCCATTGGCGAATCGACTGTGTGAGACGTAGGGAAGGGCAGCTATATGAGTACGTAGACCACAGCGTTTTTGTAATCGAACTTTTTTTTGCAAGGTAGCTCTCAAACGAGAAGTATGTTAGGTGGTTCAACACTCAGCAACGTGGCTTAGGGAGAGATTTCATGCAGAACCTCATGAGTCCCAAGGTCACCTGCGTATTAAATGTCGATCGTTAACACCGTTGAGCCTCGGCGCCAACAGTTCTATCCTCGTCATGTTTGGCGTCAGGGCAACCAGCGGTCGCCTAGGACTGATACATAGGATATTTTGCACAGGTTGCTACTAGCTCAGTGCGGCGTCCTCGTAGTCCGGACGCTTTACTAACGGACCAGCGTCCCATTCCGCACCCTGGTACGTTAGCACATGCGGTACGCCGGTACCCACTCGGCGCATTTAACGAATATGTCTTGTATCCAGGGTGCATTACTCGCCCTACAGCAGTTGCAGAGGATCAAAAGAAGACGGCGATGCTCCTGATTATATTCACCACTTTCTCAACCGTCAGTAAGGCATTCCACAGAGTAGCTTCGCGTTCTCAGAAGGCTCCATCTCTATGTCACTGCAACTTCCGTTTCGTTATACTTGCCACCTCGTGACTAACACCGCTCAACGCCACTGACTTGGTCAAATGACATGACATTTACGTTGGACCTGTTGGTGGTGTATCTAAATCTGAAAATGATACAGATGGAACAAAAATCTATGTCCATATTTTTTTACGATATTTAGCGACATGCCCCTGGAATGACAGTTGGACCCGCGACGCCACCGGGCTTTGAATATGGGGAAAACCAGGAAATAATGATCGTATTCTTCCAGCGTGACAGCAAATTTGATACACATCGAATAAGTGTAGTACATGTGATACATCCAGTATATTCAGTAGGCGAGAAACAATAATGAAGAAAAGCAGCACAGCAAAGATACAAGAAACACATCGGGGTGCACAGGTAAATACCCAGGTGGAGGGTTAAGAGAATAATACAGGAGACGAAAGTCGTATGGGCTATAGAAGAGGGAGCCATTGCCCTTTAAGCGGGTAAGAAGACAGGAACAATAGAGAAAACCAGATACATACCAATAACCATGCTGGGCAGATCAAAGAGATCCCTTCTGATGGAAAAGCAGAAGGTGGCAGGCACTGGAGCACCTGACGGCTTCAGCAATACACAATGGGAATATACCGACTGCGTAGTATTTTCAAATGCATGTGATGCGAAACTTTCCCAGTATTCGACCACAGATTGATTTTCGAAAAGCTGTTTAGATATAGAGAAGTTGTAAGAAATGAGCATCCTCCCAATTGTTGGGAACGCCATACCTCGTAAATATATTTCTTACGGCCAACAAGCTCTTCCATCGACCATTCAGTGAGCATGCAGAATTCGGGGGCGACTAGACAAATTTCGCCTGTACGTCGCCATACAACAGTTGGTGTGCCGCTAAATGAAATGAGTTTGTCCAGCTCCTGATTGCCCAGGGTTGATTATTTCTTGACGTCACGAAGACATAAAACGCATACCAATAATGTTCGCTGGAAGCATTTTTCTACAAACACCTCGTCGTCGAGAGAAAGAGGCATTTGTAAGGCGATGAGGGAGGGTCTGAAAATGGCAAGGGCCCGCACAATGCGTAATATGTCGTTTTTTTCAAAACTTTGTGGGATAAGAAAAAAAAAGAACAACGGAAAACACAGACGTACCGGCTGCGGAGATGTTTCATAAGGAAGTGATATCCCTCTGTATAGTCGTACGGGGTGGTCACACGATCATGGATTGCCTGCAGTTTAGAGCCACAGGACTGAGGACGAACAATCTCATTGAAAGCGCTACTCCCTATTAGAGAAGAGTCAAAGAAGATGGTTGGTGGTGGAGATCGAGGGCGTGTATCAAGGGGAAAGCGGGGCTGAAGAGGATGAAGAGGAGCCTGTGGTTGAGGAGACTGCAGTTGGGGGAAAACAAGTTGCTCCTCTGATTGTTGGTGTTGTTGGGATGTATATTGGTACGGCAGGTACTGAGCGGGATTCGATGACTCTGTGTGGACATTAATCTGGGGGTAGGCTGTATAGTCGACTTGATCTGAAGGCCAAGACGAGTATGCAGTTTGTACAGGGGAAGGTTGAGATGCTTGAGATGCTTGAGTTGGTGAATTAAGTGAAGTAACCGACTCTGAGGAACTCGGGTTGCCGAGGATGGCACAGAGGATAGAGTACTCCAGATTGGCAGCCTCAGACCCAAAACTGAATTCTGGATCAAAGGAGCCGCTCAGCATGGATTCGTCCTGGCCGAGCGACTCGGCTGGCAGACCACAAATGGTAAGTTACCGTTGCCCAACTAATGGAGCTAATGCGCACATGGTGGGATGGTTCCACGTTCCCCCGTTCTATGGTCGTCTGTTCCAAGTTCGGTTCCACGCTCTGCTCCATGGTCTTCGCCATGATCTTTTCCTGGCTCAAGGCTGTCACGCGCTGATGTCTTGGTTCCCTTCAACTGTGCTGCTCACGTGACTTTGTCAGCGTGAATATGTCATTTTCATGCCTCCTCAGGCTTACCTAGTTCCTCCTCATCGAGTAGATATTTCGCCTTCTTACGGAACCCCTCAGTACAACTGCTTGCAATTCCACGCTTTGTACAGCGTTGACAAGGTCTTGCTGATCACAATATTTTATTAGCCAACGCCGCACATAAAGTACTTATTACATACAATCGTCACAGGTAAGATGTGCCTTTTGGCAATGAAAGCATGCCCGATTCGCCTTCTTTTTCTTTGGGCCTTCCCTGCCCTTCCGCGGTTGAGACGCGGAATCTTCGCCCTGGTCGTCTGAGGTATCTGTCCGTTTCCGTTTTGGATATGGTGTAGGTTTTTTCTTTGGAGGCTGTTGAGCGGGGGCGGAGGGTCCAGCAAGTGCGTTCTGCATTTGTGCAGGATTGATGTATGCGGGTGCGGTTGGCAGTGAAGATGGGAGAGGTGCATATATAGCAGACATGACGAAGGGAGTACAACAGTGGCCCGTTGTAAAATTGAAGGACGAGACGTCTCCGAGTGTCATGCGAAATTTCCGCCTGATTTTATTATAAAGTTTGGGGCTGGTACATTGCCGCCGGATCAGCCGCCCCGGTCCCGTATCCCGACTCGGCAGTTGCCACCCCGCCTCAATCGCGGTTCTCGTACTCAAGTGCATCCAAGAGTCATGCATTCAAAACTCATATCTGCTCTTACCGTACAATTAGGTTCTCAACAAGCCCTCATTGAATTCAAATGGATGAAACTTGCTTTATCTACCTCTACTCTGTCTCTTACTGATATGCTTCAACGAAGAATCCTCGGAGAGCCTCTGCAATACATTCTTGGTATCTTTCTAATATACTAAGTTTCTTACAAAGTTTTAGTTTCTTATATCAACACTGACAGGTTCTCAACCTTTTGGTTCACTCAACCTTCTCACTCGCCCTCCCGTATTGATACCTCGTCCAGAAACCGAACATTGGGTTATAAAACTAGCAGAACGACTCTCATACACACGGACAGATCGTCCTAGATCGCTTCTAGATCTTGGAACAGGCTCGGGTTGCATACCTCTACTTCTTTGTTCCCTTTGTCCTCCCGGAACGATCCATGCACATGGAGTCGATATCTCTACGCATGCCATCCAGCTTTCTAATGACAACGCTGCACTCTGCTCAATACCAACACCTTCCCATGCAACCATGCATCAGAACACGTTCAAAACCACCCTAGCCAACATCCTTTCTCCTACCCTCTCCCACGATACTAACCTCAAGCCGCCATATGACCTCATCACGTCGAATCCACCGTATATACCCTGGAAGGAGTACCTTGGATTGCCCCGTTCTGTAACTGATTATGAAGATCCAAAGGCGCTCTTTGGGGGCCCTAATGGCCTTGATTTCTATCACGCTATTGCCCGCTTAATACGCCGTAAAGGATTTTTACATCCGAGCGCCATCGTGGCGCTGGAGGTGGGACATGGGCAAGCCGGTGATGTTCAGCATATTATGCGCACCTCTGGACAATTGTCCCATGTTGAGATATGGCATGATCCATGGAGCAAAGAACGTACAGTCGTAGCCAGCTTGTGACCCTCGCTTTCTATGTCCTTGCACTTGTTTGCTTACGGCTATTTTGAATCTTTCCTGCATTCATGAGTATCATAGCTATCTCATGCTCCTTGAACCGATATATGTCCGATGCCGGTCTTCTTGGATCTCTTCTGCGCGACCGATCGGGGACAATCGTAGACATCTTGTGGGGCTTTCTCCCCTATTCTGCCTACAAAAGATCAGCCCCTCTTCTCACCACTTGTTATCAACATCCATCATGCCAACGATCAATTTATCAAGGAATAACCAAGGCCGTCAACTGGGCAGCGAGCAAGGTTATTGTCCGTTGAATTCAACGCCAGTCGACATATGGGAAGATATCTTTCTCCAATGTCTTCCTCTACCCGATGATTGGAACGCTTCTACGGACCGTCCGCCTTGCAGCACACAGGCAGCCCCATTGCTTCTTCGTCAAATCTGTCGCAAGTGGAGAAAAGTCGCCATCGCTCAACCCAACCTTTGGTGCTATCTCAAAGTCGTTATCTCACAAGGGAAAAGTTACCCGCCAGCGCCGTCGGTGTCTCAGTGGTTGGAGATGTCCGGCTGTCTTCCACTAACGCTCTTACTTTACCAAGAGACGGGGTCTGCCGCTAACCAGAAAGCAGTTCGAGACGTACTCGAACTATACAGGTGCTATATTCCACGCTGGAAAAACATCCGCCTTGAACTTGCAGGCCTTGACTTTGGTGAAACACTGGCATTCCAGCAATGCCAAGCGCCACTCCTTGAACACCTTCACTTGAAGTCGTTACCCATTACCAAAAATCCAGAAAATGCCCTGCTAAAGGTCATGCCTCGTCTTCGGACGCTCTCACTATCCTGCATGCTAGTGACGGATTCTTTGCAAGAGCCTTGCCTCCCGAGAACATTCGGCATGCTCCGTTCCATTTCAATAGACATAGTCAGGTCGGTCGGTGCAGCATTGCAGATACTTGGCTATTGCCAACACATCACTCAGTGCTTTCTTGGAATAGAACAAATCCCGGCTGATCTTTCCGATACCCGTATCGTGCAGACGACTCTTCAATCGCTGGAACTCAGGATCGATTTGGAAGATCTTCCATATTTCCTGGACTGTGCAACGCTTCCTGCGCTCACCGACCTCGTTATTCATGGACAACATGGATGGGAAAATTGGCCCCAGACTAAGTTCAACGATTTCCTAACCCGTTCTGGCGTACATCTCCTCTCCCTTACTCTGCACAACACCCGTATTCTAGGCAGTCAACTCATTGCCCTCTTACTACAACCTGCCGTGTACACTCTCGTCGAACTGGTCATTGACGACGATATGGATTGGATAAGTGATGCGTGTGTCACTTCCCACACCCTCGAACTACTCTCCTTGGACATGAGCACGCACAACGACTACCTTCCTGATCTCAAACGTCTCAAGATACGATTGTACAGCTTCGAAAACAAAAAGCTGGTGGATATGGTCGAATCACGCTGGAGATGCCACCAGGCACGGCGTCTACGAAATCTGGAAGTCCATCTATACCCTGCATGTTCTAGTAATGATTTGAAGCGACTCCGTGAGTTCCAGAAAGAAGGGTTAGAGTTGATGCTCCTGGATTAGATTCTCCGTCATTTGACTGCATGGTTGTTTGTATGGCTTGTGGACGTTCTTTACTGCCATCGCATATCGATCAATAGATTCCTGCATAAGCTAGAAGCACAAATACACATACGCGATTGGACCATACATTGGCAAGTTAACAGGTCTTCCTATCTAGATCTATTAGACGCCACCCGGTCCGAGGAAAGCTTCCGAGACCTGATTTGAATTTACTTAAGACGATTGAACAGCGTTGAGGACTCCTTATCTATATCTCCGATGTCCTTCCAACAAGTATCCTTGGACAGATTTTCTGATACCTTTGCTGCCTTGACCGGTATGTACGATCGCCAATATCGTTGCTTGAAAAGCAAGCTGATGCCATTCGCAGAGCTTTCTAGCATCGCTTTGGGAGGGCAGATAGTATCTGTCTCCGATGAATTTTTCGCTGAAGCATTCCATCTACTCCTCGTAGAGGTGCGTTTGATGTCTATGTTACAGCTTCGGAAGGCCAAGGCCATCTGCTAGCCAGCTCCGAGTTTGAATGGCCAGTTCGGGCCCAATGGGGCGTTATACAGCGGATGGGAAAGCCGAAGGCACAATCCCGCACACGACTGGTAAAAGTCCTGTTCTTCATTTACGTCTGGACCTTATCATATTTTCAGGTGTATCATCAGATTGGGGACAACTGGCACGATCTTCGGCTTTGACATCGATACCTCACATTTCAACGGCAGGTTATCTGATTTCTACCGCTCGTCGCTTTCTATATCGTAGCTCAATTAGGGAATGAGGCGCCACAAGTTTCTATAGAGATCTTACATGGGTCATCATCAGAGCAGCCCCAGGCAGACGATCCTCGAGTGAGTCGCAGGCTGTTTACAGCGACCGACAGATTTTAACGATATCCAGTGGTCGCAAGCCCTCCCGAAGGTCGATATTGGTCCGGACTCTCGACACCTGTTCAGCATTGGTGAATCCTCACCTGTTAATTACGTCAAACTGAATATGTATCCTGATGGTGGCATTGTAAGTGTGAAACTGTCTCTTGATCATATATCTTATGTCAAACTTGGGGTTTGAGGCTCGCTTTCGGGTCTATGGGCTGGTGTCTCCCGTATTTCCCGTGGATGAGTCGGCAGCGTTTGATCTGGCCCATGTCTTCGCAGGTGGACATGTAGAATGTGCATCAGATCAGCATTATGGCGTTGGTACCAATCTAATTCTCCCAGGAAGAGGAAAGAATATGGGTGATGGGTGGGAAACAAAGCGAAGTCGAGACAAGGATCACAAGGATTGGGTGATAATCAAGCTGTGAGTAGCAACTAGACGCGTGAGCCAGATCTCATCGTGGAGTCGCAGTGGTATGGCTGGCGCCCTCGAACAAGTCGAAATAGACACCAATTACTTCAAAGGGAATTTCCCGAACAGCTGCGAAATGCATGGATTATATTTGGATGTTAACAGACAGATCCACAATGTCAAAGATGAAGATTGGACTTTGATCTTACCACAAACCAAGCTTGGAGCCCATAGACAACAATCGTTTCAGCTAGAAAATGTGAAAGAAAAGACATATACACATGTCAAGCTGACGATCTATCCGGATGGGGGTGTACAAAGGGTCAGAGTGATCGGCAGGCAATCGGACACGACGAAGAGTACAAGGTCAACCTCACATTTGGTCCTTCCTGCACCAGAGCAGGCGTCTCTCTTTTCACGGCCTACCGTCCTTCCTACTTCCCCATTGACACCAGACGCATTCGCGCCATATGGACAAGTACTCCAAGCATATGGAGATCATGCGAATGCACCGAAAGGGATACAAATAACACCTGCAAACGGAGGATCTGCGAGCAAATTTCACAAGCTTGCCTTAATGGAGTCATCCTATTCGACGGGGAGTGGGGCAACCACTGGGATATCGATTTATCGATGTAAACCTTTTACAGATATAGCAGAAAATGGAACCCTGGAACTGAAAGTTCTTGAGCGCCATCGTTTCACAAATCAGGCGTTTATTCCAATGGGACAAGAAGAACTGGGCGATTGTGGTCGAAAATACGTAGTAGTGGTGGCCAAGAATGGAGAGGATGATAAACCAGATATGCGAACATTGAAGGCATTCATCGCTAACTCTAGACAAGGAGTTGTCTATGGAAAGGCTATCTGGCGTAAGTCCTAGCTTAGAAGTGAAAATTGGTTAACTGATGTCTCTGGTTAAGACCAACCTATGACAGTGCTTGGTAAGGTATGTCGATTCAAATGATTTTTCAAGTGAACGCCATTAATTTATTGAACTAGGCAATGGATTTTGCTTGCGTAGAGACGCAGATTGGAAATGGGAGTTTGGATGATTGTGAGATTGTGAATATTGAAGAACTTGTTAGCCTGCATGTCTTGACGAAGTAACTTGGTGTATTACTAGTAGTTTGGATTTGTAAGCCGGAGTTTGAATCACTCGACAACTCATCCCGACATTCTCTTTCTCTTTCGTTTTGGCACTAGCCCACTGTGCGCTATA
>QLOJ01000893.1:0-13012 GCA_003313625.1 Tricholoma saponaceum
ACTTTATATTCAATCTCCGATTTAGTATATATCAACCGCTTCCTGGTTGATTCGCTCCTTCATTTACTCTCATGTCATCTACAGCAAAGGCCGAATGGTTAGACCCATTCCTCTTTGGATGTCTGGTCTTTATGATTTTAATTCTGATTTACTCATTTGGGATTACCTTTTGGTCAACCAGGGGAATGGTCTCCTCAGTGGACGACATTGAGGTGGTCACTGTGACCAGGCCTGTCATCCCTGCTGCCCCTGCAAGTGCTGGGATAGAACTCAGGAATTTATCCTGAGGGATCCTTTCCCAGCATTTGAGGGTTTCAGTTATTGAATGTATATATCCTGTACATTCGCCTGTCTATATGACACGTCATGCACAACATTTCCTGGAATGATGGTGGAAATCGTTTGTCCACCTACTCTATATTCCACTGGCCTGCCTGCCTATGCCTCAATTCAGGAATGCTATAGTCCTGTAGCCACCCACATACCCTGCTCCTGTCATTATCCCTAGGCCCTCCTCATCGACATGAGAAAGGGTCAGGAGATGGATGGCGACTGTACTTAACACCATGGATCCTGGGATTCTGCCATGTTATGTGCTCATCTACCACCCCTTCAGTGGGAATCATGATTGAAACCACTAATGGAGGATGACAATTGACACAGTGAGTTGTGGGAGTTACACTTACCCTTCTTCCTTCCTGTGTTGACATTGTTGAGGATTAAATCCTCAATATGTTCAATAGCAGGCAGTTATAGGCTATGTTGTATGGTTTGGGGATATGTCTCCCCAACTTGCTTGATGTCTTTACTAGTTGTTAGGGATTCTTCCTGACCACTTGGATTGTTTCTTTTTAGTTATTTGGTTTACTTTCTACTTACATTATCTTTTACTTTGATGTTAGATTTCTTGGGCAGTAATCTCAAAGGGGGATGTGTAAGGGACCTATTTGGTAGTATTTACACCCTCCTTTCCATATAGGTCCAATGTTAGCTTATGTAATGGGAAGCCATACTTATCTTGTCATTTACACTACATAGTTGCCTATAGAACTGGGTCATACTCTGTTGGTGTGGAGCTGGATTAAGTATCAGGCTCTAGTAAAGGACTAAACCTTTACATCTCCCCAGAGACACCAATCTCTCAACTTCCCTTGTCGGCCTCAAACCATGAGGCCCAACTACTCTACTCGGCGCCCGAATACAAGTGCGAGATTCCTGTGCCAACCACCCCAGATGAGGTCCACACCTTGATTGGCCCATCCTCTTCCACTTCCTTGTTGAACGTCGACGAGAATCACATATCATCGTTGCACCTCGACGATACCCACATGATCGATGACCCACCCGAATAAGGTCATTGTGTTCTTTCTAATGATATATGACTGCGTCATTGCACTTTGATGATACCCACATGTTCAATGACCTTACCCAAGGTCGTTCTCTTACTCAAAAACATTGTGCTTCTCCCCTGGATGAAGCCAAAGGGGGAGGGTGTGGTGATCCAGGGCTCTGCCCCTTCATTTGTTTATATTTTACTTACATGCTATTGACCCCGCTGGCCCTATAAAAGGGTCAGCTTTCTATATTATATAATAATCCTTTTACTTTCACTACCATACACGAAATATATACGTTATTTGTGTTCTGTGGTGTGTGAAGCCTAAGAGGATCCCCCCAGACTCACTACATGGAGGGAGTATGCCCCCTCCACACCAGCAACCCATGGGATGGGGAGATCCCAACTCTTTCCACTTGAACCCCCAGTCCAATGAAGCAATGGATGTCAATGAACCATCGACATCCAACCCACACTCGACAATTCCCTTACCTCGACGAGGGGGTTCACTCCCTCATTATGGTACACAACATGATCGTGCCAATTCTAATCAAATACAACAAGAAGATCAAATACATCCCCAAAGATCAACTGAGGGAGCTTTCAAGCCAACACCTGCACCCCAAGGTGGAGGACACTCCTCCACCAAGGGTAAAGCCAAGGCTAACAGCAAGGATATCAATCGCCAGGAGACCGGAGAGCGTCAGAGTCAGCTCACCAAACTCCTGGATAGGCTGAACAGGCTGGATATTGATTGATCTCTGGGCGACTTCATGGAGCGAGAGGAACTCGCTCAATTAGTAGTTCACCAGCTGCTGGATCATATTGACCGCCTTCAATCAGATTTGGATCATGAGAAAAAGGCCAGATGGAGTGCAGAGACACAACTCATATCCGCACTCCGTAAAAGACCTGCATCCCCACCCACTGACTCACCAGTTGGATCGGTGTTCCGATCCACCAAGAAACTCAGGAGCAACGTGGGGGACGGAGATAGTGTATCGTCCTTCTCCGAGACATCTGCCCATATCCCACAAGTCTCAAGTATGTTGTTGTGGGACAGTCCTCTTCAAACACCAATTGACACCCCCTCTTCTCATGTGGAGAATCTTACTCCCCCCACGTTACCGAAGGAAGAGGCAGTGAAGATGAAGGTGGAGAAATGAGCAGAGAGAATGCTTGCCCCCACTACTTATGGTCTACCTGGCTGCCTCCCCCCAACCCCTGTTCCTATGGTAGAACTGGAACAGGTTGAAGGGTCTCCTCTGTCCACCAATGAATCAGGCTCTAATGAAGAGCCAACAGTAGGACAGAAGGAAGAAAGGGCTTGCCAATGCCAGATATATCAAGATTCCTGATCAGGGCATATCCCAGCCGACCTGGGGGTTGCATTTATTCTCCAATCCTATGAGAGGGACAACTCCTTCCATGGCACGGTATCTTGCCACTTTTATGTTTCTACCCACACAAATACAGTATATTCGGGTGTATCTGCAGTTAACATGGCAGAAGCTGAATATGCTGAGAAGGACTACATCCTCCCCTCCAATTGATGGCTTTATACCATCATTTGGTGAGGTTTTCCCATGAATCCCTGGGAGGTTGACCAACTTTATAAACTGTGTCAGGATTGCAAAGCCAACACCATGGATTGTGCAGAGGGTTATCACCTCCTCACTGAGTTTTGAAGAGTAACATCTTGACACCACCCAGATCTCTGGGACCTGTCCATGCAGATGGTAATGAATACCAGTATCATTCCTGAGACAGTGCCCCACCCAGTGGATCCCAACCACGAGGTATGGGGACATCCCCCTATACCTCAGGTCTTTAATGGGAGATTCGAAAGGTGATGGGAGAAGCCCCACAGCATTGGACTACTGGCCCCAGGCTCCGCTAGTATGTTTGACATTGATGCGTGGGCACGCTACTTAGTGTACCATGGTCGCCCTGGACACCAGGGTCAATACCCTGGCATCCTAATTGATTTCACATTTCATATATACCGCCCGACTGTGTTCAGGTGTCAAATCAGATGCATGTTAAGCCCACCTGACCAATTTGGAAGGTGTACCTTCCAACATCTATTTGCTTGTTTGGTTGCTCAACCTGGACTCTATGCTGAGAAGATTGACCATTGGGTGACCGAGCATCCTGATTACCAGCCTCAGTCACCATCGGGGGAAGGTATTACCCTAACCCGTATGTCCATATCACAGGACCATGTGGCCAACATGACTGTTGATGACATTGTGGCCATGCTGTGGGATAATTGCATACCTGTGGAGTGGGTGGACCACTCCTATGCCTATGGTCTCCAATATCTCTTTGAACATATCACCGGTGATGGCAAACATGCTGGGTTATTTGAGGATACCGATAATGCACGATTGAGCCACCTCCAGCTGTATGGGTGCCCACCCACCATTGTTGACTGGGATGACTGGTGAGTCCCATCGAGTGAGGACCTCACTCGCATCCACCTACTGATGATGCATGAGGAGTCTACCAACCTCTTCTGTTGGGAGGACAGCAATGACTGGGTGACAGTGGGAAGCACTCCATTCCCCACCTGTATCCATCCTATTGCAGGAGAGCCTGACAATGACCAGACCCCACTTGCAGGAGGGATTAACACCCTTCCTCTCTCATCCAAACCCATCGCCCCTGTGTTAACCTCCACTTTGACAAGTGAGGATCAGTTAATGGCTGATGTTACAGACAGACGACATGATGGGCCCAGGGGCTTGTCATTGCCATCTGACACTGTAGCTGAACCTTGTGGACCGACTGGTGCCACCATGGGGGATGAGGCTTTGGGATGAGGAATGGGTACCATGGTCATCTGTCCTCCTCTCATTCTTAATGTTCCATTGGCTGTCCTGGCAGCTCCCTTCATGGTATTCTTGATACCTGCTGGTCATATTGGGAGTATGGTGGACTGGTTGTGCATGATACGAGTTTATGATTTGATCAGTGGGTGCTACCATTGAGGTTTCTTTTGCATATACATTTGCCTTTGCTAGTATTGGACTGAGTGCACTGTAATCACAGGAGTGGTGCCCTGCTTGTATATTTCTTTATTTCTTTTTTTTACTTGCTTATATTCT
Organism: Tricholoma saponaceum; assembly: GCA_003313625.1. Lineage (NCBI taxonomy): Eukaryota > Fungi > Basidiomycota > Agaricomycetes > Agaricales > Tricholomataceae > Tricholoma > Tricholoma saponaceum. The sequence goes on from QLOJ01000893.1 coordinate 4,447, forward strand.
TACTATGTGTTTAGATTACTGTTAGTAATCTTAAAGGGGCATGTGTAACAGACTGTTTGTTACTGCTTACCTACACCATTAGTATTTACCTATAAGTAGTAACCTTACATAATGAGGGAAGGGCCTTTTTACCCTTTCTACTACACATACTTAGTTTGATCAACACAATTTGTTCAGATTCAGTCCCTAGTTAGGAACTTAGGCTTTTGTAAAGGATCACACTTTACAGAAAGATTCCTCTGGTTTGTCTGCATGCTCAACTTCATGTAAAATTCCATTTGTGAGAAGCATGTGGACTTGACACAAGGCATGAACAGTTTGGCTGAAGCAGCGACCATGATGTACTAATGGGTCAGTATGCATGCTTGATAAGTTGCTCTGTAAGTATCCCAAGCTTGTATAGCAGAGTAAACATCCTATGCTTTCTTCCTTGGTCCTAGTTGAAGAGCACTTGGTGAGCGATGGCCTAAAACTGGCACATTTTCATCTGACATAGTCCAGACCAGAGAACTAGCAGTAGAGGTTGAACATCAAGTTAGAGATAAATGAGTAGACTGCTGGTATTTATGGGATCAGATGAATACCATTTGTGGATGCCATCTAAATCCGTGTGAGTGTCAACTACTACAGTCAACAGGGATTGCATAGTAACAAAAGCTATGGCACTCCGACATATTGCTATGCCAAGTCCCTGATGTCTGGCGATTCCCCGTCTCCATTTGTTCTAAATTTGGGTTGCTCGTTGGGAATAATGAGCATGTAGCAATGGGTGATGGGTCAAGAAGGTGGTTTAAAGAAATGGTAACCGAATCAGAAGTCCCACAGCAATTCCAAATATTCTGTCAAAATTGGACTGGCTTGAAACAGCATACTTATCTGCATATGAGATCAGAATAATGACCCTTTAGGTGACAATCTTCAGTGACCAAGACCCTGTACATGGGGAATGCTACACTTAAGAAATCTGACAAGCATTGATCACTGTGTGGTACCACGCAGTATGAGAGCAACTGGGACTAGCTAATCAAAACTGCATCTCATTGCAGAAACCTTGCCAGCAAGGCAATAACTAGTAAAAACATTAGGTCCAAAGTGTCTACTCCAACTTGGTGTCTGAATCATCCAAGGGTAGATCAATGAAGGGCCTGGCACAAGGACCCGGGATGACAGTACAGGCATGGTGGTGAAAAACATCCTTTGTCATCACAAACCTACGCTCCTGACACTGTAAAAACAAGCCATTAAAAATGTCTTGTGGCAATCCAGGTGAGGATATATCATCAAGCTGCATCAACAGCAATATCATTGTTGCTTTCACCTTGGGATGGAGGGTAGGGATGCCTGTTGGATAGTCATTGGTAACTCTCTGCAATTTTACACCATGAAAACAATAGCTAACCTTCAAACAGAGTAGTTGTTTTACTTGACCCAGCATTTAAGTTATCATTGTTGGATGTGTTGTGTTGTGCTAGCCCTTTGTGATAAGTATTTGAATGCCTTACTTCCACATCCACAATAACTCACCATATTGTTTGACTGGCAAAGAAGGTGTTTGACTTGCAAGATCGAGACTCACTAGAAGGAACAAGTGCGAGTCAGTGGTGTATGTAGCTTGATGGAGAAAGAAATAACTTACCTCGGTATCCACATCTGCTTCTAGCACAATTTGCCACTGCACCTTCTGCACCAACAGCAAAGATGGCCTCAGTATATATATGCCCATCCAGAAGTGCACATAAGCAGCAAGGACTAGCCATTTAAGGTCCAGTCCAGTCCGGTTAAGGTTGTAACATATTTAAATACACAAGTATTGGATGTCATGTATGTTGTAGCAGATTGTTTTGGCCATAGCACATGCATTTCTGAACCGTTTCTCTTAAAAATTGGGTCAGAAGTTGCAGGTGTATCCTGTGGCAATGTGGACCGGTTCAAACCAATAAAAACCGGTCCAGTTCAGTCCGGTTTAGTGCAGTTTTTCTATCATGAGAAGCTCGAACTGAAACTGAAGTCTGACCTTTTTCCAGTTTGGGTCCAGTTCAGTCCAGTTTTTTTGCAGTTCATAGGACTGGACCTTTAAACACTAGCAAGGACCATGGAACTGGTGTGTTTTATGGTGGTTGGTGAACTGATTTGGCATCAGTCGCCCATGGGTGTCATCAAGGGGCCTAATTGGACTTTAGTTCCAGTGAAGATCAGTAAACGCGACTACGTACCACAGCCAAGGATGAAGGTCTTTGGATTGTGTGACATAGTGCAGAATAAGCGGTGTCTTGCCTTTGTATTGCTGGCTGATATGATCAAGATAATTATTAATTTTATCAATGACACTAGACATGCTAGGTGTTGAGTGGGAACAGGCTATTTGCTCTATATCAATTTTCTTCAACTATTTAAACTTCACTGATACACATGTTTCTAAAATGTACCCAGATATTTTTGGATGAACAAGCTCGCCTAGATGAGAAAGGTCCTCATCATGCTCAATGTCATCATGAAAGTGGAATGACTCATGTAGTTAATTAGTCCATATTCATATGCGGATAGCACTTCGAGGTCCGGTCCTAAGGACTGGAAAAGGACCGCAAACCGGACTGGACCATAACCAGTTATGTAGGACCGCTGGTCCTGGTCCTAGTTAAATTTAAATAAAAAAACCACAGAAAACTGGTTCAAATGAACCAGTCTTAATCAGTTTAGACCAGTCAGGGTATCCCCCTGCATAACCACGTTCAGGGGCTACAAAATGACCAAAAATTTAAGCAAATCAGTCAAGAATTGAGTGAGATATCATCAAAACTGACTTTGAATGAAAGTTTGATGATATCAAACTTGGTTTTAATGATATCTCACCCATTTCTTGGCCGATTTTCATAACTTTTTGGGTCTTTTGTTTGCATTTTGTAGGGGAACGTGTGAAAAAGGTGGTTATGACCGGTTATGACCCGTATGGACTGCAGTTCAGTTACAAACCAGTTGCAACTGGTTACGGTCGGTTTTTTGCAGTTTTTTTCGGTCCTGGTCCGGTTCTTTGGCCATTTCCTTTTATAGATAACCAGTCCGGTTATCGGTTCACCCAAAAATGGCAAAAAAACCGGACCGGACCGGACCTCAAAGCGCTATATGCGGAGGGTCGAGTGAATCAGGCACATTGGGGGGGTCAGCAGAATTGTTGTGTCCACTGGTGTTAGGTTGTCTGGTACAGGAAAATGCACACCAAACATGATAATCACCAAGACACCTGTTGCTTGCATAATGACAGAATTGACTAGCCCTGGACTCAACTTTAGTCAATATGTCTTTGAAACCATGGAAATAATGTAAGCAACATCAAACAGCTGCAAATCAATGGGCCCACAACCTTGCATGCACCCAATTGGCACATCAGGGAGAGTTCAAAAGTCTGCTTGACTGTTGTGACAGGTTTTCACCAGTGCCTAAGTGTGGATAGGGTCAACAGAGAATAGGAGGAGGCTGAGCAATCGAATGCAGAACAGGGATATGAAGAACTCATCTCCTGAGGATACCTGGGGTTGCAGCGCACACCATTCCTAATGGAAATCCATGTCTCCAAATAAACCAACCTTTGACACCAACTTTAACATGAGTGTAAATGTCTGCTCTTGTCCCCTATCCTTGCAATTGACTGTAAACCCCTCTACTTCCCTGGTGGAATGACTACTACATAAGATCCTACATCCCATTAATTAATATCATGGATGAAAGAATTGCAACCAAGCAACTTGCCACCAGAAATCATTGAAAGTTGCCTCCGATGGACCTTGGGGTCACTATACCTTTGTGCCAAGGGGACGCATGTAGAATGCATTCATGTAATCATCATTATCTGCATCACATTTGACACTCTTCAATTTTCCTTCAGCAACTTTCCTTTTATGACAAATGCAAGCACATGATACCTATCATCATAAATATTTCACTGGGCACTGTAAAAAAAGAGATGAACACACTTATTTTTAGTCCCCTTCTCAATACCTGCTGCACCCCTCCAATATTGGCTGGGTCAGGACTAGTATCTGAATTGGAAGTATCTCTGTGATGCATCTGTGGATGTAATGTGGTAGTTAGAGGGGGATATGTTCAGTGATTCCCTGGGTCATGGCAACAAGCTTGTGCTTTGCCTTGGCAGATGCGATATGAGCTGTAGTGGAGGACAAGAAGAAGGCGAACATGGGGTAAATGTCTAGGTTGTAAGATGAAGATGGTTCGGAAGGATGATCAGCATCTAGCTCGGATTCCGGAGTAGGGGAATTTCTCAGCATTCACTTCAACAACACATCATTTGCAGGGTTGAAGATAGCCCTTGATATTGGTGTGGGCTAGGTGAAGATATACCTTGAAAAAGCGTGATTTGTCACCCTATCCACATGTCCCATACTGGCCTGCTGTCTTCAACAAATTAAAATTGTTGCTCCCAACAAAATATTGTGCCAAATTGATGATCGTCTGCACTAAGTGGACCTCAGTGATACACTGCCTACTCTCCAACATAACACACCAGCCAGGCAACCTTTGTAAGCACATGAAACTAAGCATCATTTACCTTCAAATAATTGACAGGACGGACCTTGATTCTTTCTTCATTTTACGCGTGAAGCAGCCAGACAACTTTCCTCTGGCCAGGTTTCAACTCATCTGTAACACACAGTATGGAACGAATGTCATCCACCATTGAAAACAGAATCATCCTTATTGATAAACTCTGAGTAAGGAATTTCCTCTGGTTGATGATCCAAGTAAGTTCCTGGCTAAACACACATCAGCTTCCAAAATAGAGACAACAGCAAATGAAGCTAACCTTGAACTGGTGCAACTATTCTTTTTGATCATTGGCTTTCTTCTTGCTAAGCTAAAGGCAAGATCAATAAGTTCCTTGTCGCCAGGTTGAGCGGGACAAAAAGGGATCATGTGCTTCTTCATATGACTGAAAAAGTTCAAGGCATCGGCATTGCTACTTGTTCCAAGACCCTGTGCATAATGTTGAAGCACAAGAAGGGAAAAGGGATACAAATTTTGTTACCTTCAGTATTTGGTGTCCCATCTCTTTGCATTTGGCATTTCCTCCAGCTGTTCATATTCCGGAATGGTAAAGAGATAGGTAATTTCCCATAATCTTTTTGATGTTTTGAATTTCCTCATCCTTCATGGTTTGGTTGTGTCTAGCTTCTCAAACATTAAGCAGTTTTCCATGCACTCCAAAGTTGTCTCTGCTGACAATTCCTAGACCAGCGACAGCAAACTTGAATGCTTTGGCAGAGCCTCATTCAGTGGGAATTAGCATGCAATCCTTTGCATGCTTTGTCCCTCTATTGTTGGCGTCAGACAGTTTGGCCAAACCAAGGAGCCTATGAGAGGTCAATGATTGAGAATGAGTTGATGACTGACACTCTCACCAACTATGCTTGGTACCAACCATCTTCTTTATTTGTTGATCAGCTGCGAACTTTGCCCAGTTCAAGATGTTATCAAGGATAGCAGATTTCTGAACTGAAGGACAGTTAAACAGGTGGAGAAGCTGGTTACACCTACCTTTCTTCAAGCAGCCCTCTGATGATGTTGGTTCAAATCAAACTTTGATGCTGAATGGGTAAGAGTTTCCTTTGTTTGACTATCAAATGTCAGGTTTTTGATAAGACAGTTTATGCACGGCATTGTTCTTTGCAAATTCTTGGCGATCTGGTCAAAAAGGTAGATGACATGCATGCCATTTTTTGTCATAAAGATAGACAGAGTTGGTAAATGGAACAGATTGGAAGGTGCCTTCAGATACAGAAAAGGCAACTTCCCAATGGTTGCTGATCTGTTCATACATAACAGATTGTTTGAGCTGCTACACACCCCCAGAGGTCTCTGCCACCTCTGCTTGGGCTGACAGAAGATACTTTCCATGTATTGGTTGAAATTCTTGATTTTCAGGTGCTCATCATTCAGAAAGACCTTGAGGACCTTGATTGTACTGCCATATTGTAAATGTGTTTACAGAGGAGACCAGCTGTATCTTCATCAATTTGATCCATTTCAAGTCTGGTTGGAAAGTGACATGAGTGTATATATCTTGCGCTTTTGATAGTATATAAGATGCACAAGATAAAATGTGTCACGAATTTCTTTGCTTCCTGATCTTGCCCATGAGCTTGAAGAACTTGAGAATTGATGCTCAGCCATTTTCAGCTCCTTTGTCCATGAAATGCACAATATGTTCAAGAGCAGCAGTAGGAATGACATTGGAGATGGTGCAGATGGGGTCATGGAGGTTAAACTTGAAGTGTCTGGGAGCGAGTTGGTGGGTGGAGGGGGGAATGGAGTGTGTTAACTGTCCCACAACAACCTTACTCTTCTTCTTTGGTGCCTCGTTATACTCTGGAACTTCATGAGCCCTTGGCATTGCCTTCTTCCGCAACTCTTGCACTTCTCTCTCCTTGTTCTCTTCTTCTTTGCTCCATCACCCCTCTACAGTTCCCATTCCTTTTCCTTCATCATCAGATCAAACTTTTCTCGCTCCTTTGCCCATGCATTCATGCGAGGTTCAAGGGGTCTGGCACAGGAATGAATTGCATTCTCTGCTTCTTTCTCAAAAGTGATCTGTCATTCACATACTTAACCTTATGCTCTTCTGTCCGCATGTCCAGCTGAAACATGAACCCAACAGGCTGTGTGAGGTTTACGCCCTGCTGACCAGATGAATGAGCATGACGTGACTGTGATAAATCATCGGATGAAGTTCCACATTCTTGAGTTTGAACGCTCACATGGAAAGCAAGTGGTGTGAAATGAAGCGAAGAACTCATGCATGTGTCATGTTGAGGCACATTATCACATACATTAGAAACAGCGCTAGAAGTCGAATGACCAAAAGCTTCTCAGCAAGACCAGATTCTGCTTGCAAGTAGCTAGAACATGAGTTGGAGGAAGGTGAGGTACTGCTCTTGGCAAGCACTTCGCTAGAGACTTGCAGAGGAGCAGCCATTGTGATTGCTGTTGTGGTTAGTGTTGGTGGATTTCTGATTAGAGCCCTAGTTTTCCTTGTCACAATGGCGATGAGGCATCTGAGCTTGAGTCAATACCTGAAGGCAACTTTCACTTTGCATCTCCTGATATGACATGTTTAGATGCAGCAGTTGTCGTTTTCGCTTTCTTCGACTCCTGACGAGATGATGCAACCGATACCAGTCTCTTGCTAGACTGCCGTATAGGCAACATGGGGGCTGTGGGTGAAGGTGGACAGGGTGATACACGTTTGTGAGGAGATAACTGTGACAATGTAAGTAAGGTCTCATTGGAGTTTTGTTTGTTAAAATTGACGATGTTGGAATCAGGTATAGCTGATATTTTTTGCATCATTTCAAGGTTGATTTCTGGTGCTGATACATTGTCCAAGGTAAAAAGTCTAATCAATGGTCCCAATGAGTAGTTAGTATTGTGTTCCACAGAATGATTCAATTGAATCGAGTAAATATGACATACCCAAATGAACTTATAAACTTCTGGCTGTATATTACTAACCTTTTCGCCACACCACCACTTGTGGCCTAACACAAACTATTGTCAACTTGTTTCGGCTGTTCGACCTTGAGCCAGGTATGCTAAAGAAGTCAGCAAACATATCTGCACACTCCATGGCCATCAACCCCCCCAGTTTGGTGTCGTTGCCCAATATCAAATATCTCTTCATGCCCCTGATGAAATTTTCATGGATCTCAGTGAAGTCATCCATGGTGAGGTGGTAATCTCTTGCTGGAGTAAACAACTTCCCCTTCAGTCTGAGTTCGCCTTTTTCAGTAATGCTGGCCTTGGTGTCGACAGATTCAATTGATCTGGTGGCATGAAGACAGGCCTTATGTGTGCAGAGAGCTAGCGGAATGTAATTTTTGAAGCCGCCTTTCAATTCCTTGATGACCATGATAGGGAGTTCACTTGTGGAATTTGTGATTGTTTGAGAGAAATATTTCCTTCCTGCACATGGTGCCAGGATTACCCAGTGCTGTGAGAATCTCAGTAACTGTAAAATGTGTAGCATGCATGACTAATGCTTGCCTGGTTTCCCACTTCCCACCTAGTCTGGTCTTTATGGAGGTATGGTATTTGTTTGTTCTGAGCTTGCACCAATGCAGGCAGATGTGATACAATGGGGTGTGAATGGTAAACATTTGGAACTAATGGTGGTGTATGCATTTGGTGGGGTTGGTGTGGTGCTGTTGCTCGAGGAGAGCCATGGATGGCAATGGAGTACATATGGTTTTGTGCGGGCACTGGTGGTGCCTTCACTCAAAGAGTGGTATGAATGGCAGGTGGGTGTATGCACATTTGTTTGGGAGAATGGAGTGCCTTCGCTTGTGGAGCAGTATGGATGGCATTGGGAGATGCATGCGCATCTTTGAACAACTTCTGGGCGGGGTGAGATGACCCTGCCCCTGGGGGCCGAGACTTTGGTGATTTGATAGTGTACATAACCCCCCCAACCACCTGTCCTTTTACAAATCGTGTACTTTACACTCCCACACAAGTATACGTAGACTCCCACTAGACTCCATGTACTATACGTAGACTC
>QLOJ01000899.1:0-20728 GCA_003313625.1 Tricholoma saponaceum
ACTTTCGCGGGAGATGTGAATATAACGGTTTCAAGACTGGAATTTTTCTCCAACGGTGTGGCTGGGCTACATCGCCGGTTGTATCCGAGGAGGCAATTTCTGTTCTTTTCTTGTACTTGGTGGATAATCCAATCTATTGCTGACTGATTACCATGGGAATCCTTCTGTACTGTAATCATGATGTACCTACCTCCAGCAATTCCTCCAATAATTCCTCCAATTTTTTTCTGGAATATCGATCGAATATTCACGGAAACTGGAAGATTAATTCGATCGGAAAATGGAAATTCAGCCTCGGAACTTGAACAAATCTTAGTTCAAGTTTGAGTGCTCAGGCGCTCACCTGTTAGCTATATGAGATGCAAGTCGCCTATCATCCTGATACAACCAGACACCCATAAGCGGCTCCGTAATACAACCCACTCTTGTCTCACTCATCCCCGTCCTCGCAAACCCTGTAACAGGACCCGCAGTCTCCCTTGTCAAACCCACCGGTCCACTGGCACCTCCTTATTGCACCTTTTTTACCTTCAAACCGCTGTGGAAGGGAAGGTAGACGCAATCGTCGACCATCCCGTCCCATATATTCGATGCTTGGCTGCCACAGGGTCTTGTCTGTAGTGTGAATGTCAACTGTTATTAATAACAATCAAAACTACAAAACAGGCAGAGTCAATAAACGGCTACGTACTTCAATCCCATTCACTCTTAAAATATATGACACCATGAATTTAAGCTTCCTTCTCCGTGACCGTAATTGGAAGAACGGCCTAATGTACATCGAAATCGCGCACAGCCGCCAAAAAATGGAGAAGCTAATCCACAGCACTACGCCCAATATTTTTATTGTTGATGTACATGGGGTTGTAGATTTTCGTCATACCCGAATTTTGGACAGATCGTTGGGATAGAGTCATGGAATTGGAGCCGGTTAGCCGGTTAGCTCTCGTTCTGGAAGCCATTTTGAAGGTGATGCTTGTGCATCATCTGGCTCCCTGGATTTCCGATGTGGAAGGGTCACTCGCTAAATCTGGACGACAGCGCCAACCCTGGGAGCCTAGTTGGAGTCTAGATGAAAGAGAAGAAATTGAGCCTGGTGATTATATTGAAATGATAGCAGGGGGCGGATTGGCAGACTTTGACCCAACTCGCGATGATAGTGAGTCGATCTTCATTTGTTATATGATGAGGCATTAATTTTGCTTTCAACCAGTGTATAGTTTGAGGCTCAATCATGATTGAGGATGTGGGAAGGAGGCTGTGTTGGTGTCAGGTGACAATGTTGCACGTGATATTTTATGGGATTCGAACTTGTTGCTTAAGGAGTTCCTTCAAGTTGTTGACTCGATATCGGTGAATCATAATAGGTTTGGATTTGCGACGTGGATGCTTACAACACATTGATTCAGACCCACTGCATCTTACCTCAAATATCCCACTCTGCTTGCTTTTCTTCGCCTTCGCCGATTATATATGACTCGGATTGTTGTCCTCTTCCCCATCACAAAAACACGAATTTTATAGTCTATCTAGGGGAGACTATTCGCCGATGGGCTGTGTGTTGGCTGCCTGCATTGATTACGCTCGGTGCTCACTGTATGTATCTAGGAAAAGACAGTCCCAGCCGAGCGTTGTCACGCGGCTGCATCGCTTTCATCTCTCAATTCGTCCAGGTTCAACGGCGTAAACCCCGGGCTTCCGCATGCCAGTACGCGAACTTTATTGCGAACCTTATTTATCCGAGTCATCCATTATTATCTCCTGGTTCCTATGGAGCTAAATTGCAGACGAAGACCCAGCCTGAGGTTTGGGGTACCCAGCACGATCTCCTGAAGCTGAAACATCTTTGACTTTTCTCAGTGCTTCTTCTCGATACTGAGCACACACAACGTTCACCCGAAGTAGAATCCACAAACGAATCGAGAGGTGAGTTTTTAACTTTTAAAATCTGAGAAGCTACTTCTCATACACGAGTATAATTATACTTGTTTTTATAAGTGAGAATTCGGACCTGTTCCTGTTGAATTCTGTCAATTGTCTACATCAACGAATGCTTCTTATAACCAGGAACTGCCTTGACCCTGTATTACGATATACACGTGCTTCAAGTTGAATGGTATATTTCATTTATCTTTCTACCTCATCCTCAATCCTTCGCAATGGGGAGCTGCGTGAGCAATTCGTGCGTTCAATCATATGCACCGTCTAACCCCTTTCCGGTGGAAACTTTGAGCAACTAGGCACCGAAGCACTCCGCCGCTTCAATGCCGAACACACTCTACAAACCGACCCGAGGATGATAGCCCTTAGAATGGCTCAAGCTGAGATCCAGAGACAGGCTTCGGTTGACCCAGCAGGTGCGCTCCAACCCAATTAACAGTGATACAAGCGCGTTAATCTGTTTTCTTTTCTGTTCAAGACCAAGGCCCCAAGTGTTCTATCTGCAAGATCTACCTGGACAAAGTCATCAATCCATGGCAACTAACACGAATGTAAGCACGATTCACTACTACGTAGCTTTCAATAGACTTTAAATATCTATTTCAGAGACCTCCTTTCCGTTGAAATGTCTGGTGACTCAGATGCAGAATCAGAGGCAGGTTCTGGGCACCTACGGAAGGGCAAAGATAGAGCTGTGTTTTAGGATGAAGAAACGGGGGATCGAACTTACGCTATGTACGCACAACGTCGCCACACGATGACTCTAAATGACATGGTATCCGTTCATTTTTAGGCTTGCCTTGCTGAATACATATACCCCATCCTCAACATCCCCTTCGATCCAGTAACCTACGGCACCAAACTGTGCCCAGCAACAGCACGTACAACAGCAGAGAAAACCTAGTTTCCTATGTGCTATCCAGTTCGTTCTCATCGCATTCTTCCTGCTTTGCGCTCACATCCTGGACTAGGAATGCCCAGTAAAGCCTGGGGAGAAGCTCGTCGAGATCGGAGATCAGACAGCTCAACTGGTGCTCGGAGAAGGGAACATGGAGGAGTGGAACCAGGCTCGGTTTATGTTGACATTGGATATTATGTATTGGTACGTCTTCACCTCTCGTTTTCCGATTACGAACTGAACAAAACGTAGTCCGTACAAAGGCTGTAGCAAGGCCTTCGATGCTAAGGATGTGGCGCCTTCATTAGGCAGCACAAAGCATGTAAGGGCTGTTGTTACTCTCTATTCATCACCGCTGTCTCTTCCTTAGTGCCCACGCTGCCGTAGGTCTCTCCGTAACTTGGCACAACAGTACGTTCTCACCTTTCGCTTCTGCTTCTCACCTGCTGAATTGCCTTTCCGTTCCTTCTCCATGTAGAACTAATATGTGCGCAATTCCAGGCGCTTCCTGCAGACGAACATGATCTGGAGGATTTGGCGCTGATGGAGCTCGCAAAGACGCAGAAGTGGAGGCGGTGTCCGAAAGTACGATTCATGTTTCTTGGCGCTGATCCTTGTATAGTGCAGTGCTATGGTTGAACTAAAGGTGTGTATCGTACTTCCTACAAGGGAGGTATATCTCTTCTCTGTTTGATTCCGCCTTCCCTCGCTCAAAATGTATGGGCCAATTTTTTATTTAGTTGTCAAACATTTCATCTTATCAAACTGCTGTATAAGTATTGTGAGGTCCTAACCGAATTCCGAGTCGATAACTCTTTTGAGTCCATCAACATTAACAATAGATGCAACCTGCGAACCCCTAGAATCATCTATGGATCGACTTCAAGTTTCTCGGAAGCGAGTCTCTTAATGGTGGATTTGTTTTGTAGAGGTTTGAATCCGTCGTTGTTGCTGGTAGTTGGAGCCTGGTGGTCGAACTCGAAATCTTCATATCCATGCCCTTCTTCCATGTGCGCAGCTATCACAACTTGTCATACACTCCTGCTAGTCAGTAGGGAGTCTCCAGCCTGAAATCGGTGAACAAGAGTTAAATTTTAATACCAAAGTGCCAGTGACTCGGACGCGATTGAAAATTGTTGACCCCACCATTCCAAGCATTCAAGCTTGATATGTACGGCTCCATGCCGAGCACCGTGAGGTAATTGTCCATCAAGCCGGTAATGAAGACTCTTCGACACGAGGACATGGATTGGGCGTCAATCAGATAATGACCAAACACCCATGATCGATATCTATAAAATCTGAACGTTCTGCACGATTTCTGATCTACCTCGTCTTTGAACAGTCATGTCGAGAATCTGCCACCAGTACGAAGCTTCTGGAAGCTGCACCTATGGTGTACGCTGCAAGTATATGCACGTATATCTGAACGATGTAACCAGCCCTTCGCTGAAAAGTCCGAACAAGGTATGTGATCAACCATTATTTTACAGTGATAGGACTGGGGTACGATGATCGATTCTAGAACAAAACTCGTCTGGCAAAGCGAAAGCGACCTAACTCAGACCCTGAATCGACCAACTACCTCGAGGAATTCTTCGCGCTCTACGATTTCGATTATGATTCCAGCAAACCAGCTACGGACGAGTTCTGGCGGATGTCCCAGAGATGGACAAAGGATGCTCGTGAAGAAGCTAGAGAGGGTTTCAAAGATGCTTTGGTCCAGGAGTTCAACAAGATGTATGGAACGGATGTGAACGATATCGGATCGTGGCAGGCTCTATGTCGCGTTTTGGGAATCGCACCGGTCCCTGATAAGTTGAATGAATGTCGAGAGGTATGTCCTAGAATCCTGAAACGATAAACTGATACCTGACGTTCATCATGATAGGCAGTAGAAAAAACACATGTCAACCTCGTCGACCTCGTCGACCATCCAAACAATATCACGGTTTTCGCAACGGAATTGGCACTCAGTAGCTATACGAAGGACTCGAGAAAGATATTCCCAAAGGAAAATGCGTACGCGGGCGGACTGCTTAGGTATTTGTTGCGACATATCGATAATCCAAGTGCGAGAAGAGGAATGAAAGGGGGTATACGCCGGCGAAGATAGTGTGTCGTCGTAGGATTGGTCATTTACGCGTAGGATGTCTGTTTCGCGGAAGTTGCTTATTTTGTATCGACTTGTTCCTAGAGAAAGAATCTTCCAATATTGCTCTTGTCGTTGTCTGGTCCGAAAGGAAAGGACGCCGCCGAAAATAAAATTTACGGAAAAATGCTGCTGTGGTCATTGTCTGGTTCGAAAAGACAGGGTGCGGCCAGATACGTGTACTTCAATTCAAGTACAGGCTCATTATTAAAAATGATAGATTCTAGTATCTGCTGTTGTGGTTTTATCATTTATGTTAACGACAAGCTTCTGTACACCCATGACAGATAACGTACTTTACAAGCCATTCATAGATGCACCTTGAGGGCCTCTAATAGAGGCTGCACGTTCGGAACTAGCATCTGTCGGTAGGCCTCCAAAACATTCCCAACACGCAGCGCGTCGGATAATGCTACTCCGGTTGAAATCAGGGTGGGTCCATCAAAATGAAGATCCCTCGCCATCCTCGCCGACTTTGCGCGCTCATTATTTGGTAATGCCGCTCAAAGTGAATTAGATGCCTATAAGGTTGTAGTACAACTGAAACATTATAACAAAAAATAGTTACCTACTACTTGGCATATCAATACCGACACCGAGCTGGTTCGGAAGAGGATGTTTTCAGCTTGTAATACGTGGATTCACAGAAGTCAGTGTAGGAATGTAGGATCGGGTAATATTTTGACGATGCTTTATCACCTACTAATCGTAGTGGCACTACGATTCGAATCACTAGGATCGTGATTCATGGATGGTGCTGAAAGATAGCTATGAGTTATGGGGGGACAAGAAAGCGGAGGGGGTCAGTAGAAAACTCACATAATGGAACTGTAACTTGGTGGCCTGAAGGCGTTGATGGTCCGTGCACATGCGTTACATACGATTGTGACAAGTACTTTGCAAGACGGACTTGAACTCGTCACCAAAGTCATCCTTGCCAGTGTTCACTGTTGTCGACAACGCCTACAAATCCAGCGTCAGTATTTACCCCCGGCGAATCGACATGTTCAACCCGAATGCAACCTGACCTTTTACATAAACATTCTTTCAGAGAAGAACCGTACCGATTGTGTTGGATCTCGTCGTTGATGGGTAGTCATTGTAGCTCTGTTTTAACGACTAGTACTAGATGATGAATGGAAAGGTCCCGTGACTCGGTGAGTTTTTCGTGCACATACTAGTAGCCGCCTGACACTAACCCTACTGAGGGTGCTACAAGATGCCGAACGCTTTTCCACCATCATAGATCGGCCATCCACCACCTTACACTCATGAACATCGGCGTCAAACCCTCAGATACTACCGTCCGTTCAATGTTCTGCCCCCAGTCGATGACCTCCTCCTTGTACATTGTCCATTTTCGTCGACACCAGTGCGTGTTATTGTTTCGCTCTTTTGGATCATAACTTACGGATGATAGATACCTGACGACGTATATTATCGCTTCCAATTTATCATGAACCATTTCACAGACGATCAAACCATCCTCAGCAACTGCGTGATTTCTGCCTTCACTATGCCATCCTCAAGATGGCTTCGAACGTCGTCGCCTGCGTTGGATTGTGGGGTATGTTGTTCAGTCTCGAGGAGACAGTCGTTCACACGTGTTTTTCAGTTAGTAAGTACTCCTGACCTCGAGTCAAAGCAAAGTCAAGGTTAACATTACCAAGATGCTTCACGTCTGTCGAAGGAGCATGGACTGTAACTTTACACAGCACCACATCCTGTGCAACCAGTGCCTTCGTTGCAAGGCGCAAATACTCTTGGGGTTAGTGGGGTGGGGAGGTCGCACGAGGGGATGACTGAGTTCGGAGTACGTTTTTGATATATGCGCGTTTTGTTATATGCTGAAACACTTGCTTTCCCTTAAGATTGAATTGGAGGGCACGTTCATTTATATGACGTTCCTGGGTCTGCGATCCTTCGTTCTTTTCTATTACCTTTCGTTTGCGACTGTTTGTAAGTAGGTGCGTATTCCCTGTTCTTTGTCTATTATTTTTTTGATATCTTACGGGTTTACAGGTTGTATACATCCGCTTGTTCTGGGTTCAAACGCTAGTCTCTCCCACCATTTTTTCTCCCCGGTTTGTCTGATAATATGAAATTCTGATTTCACATCTCTTAGAGTGGCTGTGTACGTGCTTAGTATCCCTTCTTGGTGTAATGGTAACATCGATATTTGGTCCCTACCCTTGTTGTTGCGAGTCCTGGGTTCCAATCCTAGACAAGGAGATAAGAGAATTGCCTCGGCGTCTTTTCTTTTAGACTACATATCTCAAGATGAGGGAAGCCTTCTTGGATGCATCATGCATCGAACAACTTGCAAACAAGTCCTTCACACTCAAATGTATGGACAATATTTTGTGCGTTAATGTGTAGCTTAAACTTATGGCGAATGCGGTTCGTACTCCTTGGTAGCGTTTCGGTGCCGCGTTTGAAGCTATCTTCAAATGTTGTGTAGCGAGAGCTGGGTTCGAATACCGAGCTAGGAAATTCCCCAACAGGTTGCTCTTTTTATCTTAGCAAGCTGCTGTATTGTGAGGCCCTTTTCGAATTTCAAGTCGATAGCTCTCATTCCTATTTTGAGTCCATCACCATTAACACCGGATGCAAGGGCGGCCCTGCCACGAACCCCTTGACGCCACTACGGATTGACTTTAACTTGGACGCGGGTTTTTTCAAGTTGATGGTGGATTGTCTTTGGGAGGTTTGAATCCATTCAAGTTGTTGGTGCTGGCTGCCGCTTAGCCTAAACTCGATATCTTCATGTTCACACTGGCCATCTTACAAGGGACAGTCCTTCATAAGAAGGCCATGTAATTGCCAAAACAAGTCTTGACACCTCGATGTGGAAGGGGAAAAAAGAACGTACGTAACACTCCTGTTCCTCACAAAAAAGTGGTCTACTCAGTTCCAATCTCTCAGGATTCCATCAGGAAATGGTGGAACAATGCTCCAGTCCACTGGCACGCTCTCTCGCTCTTTTCTGGTTCTCTGTCAAAAATGCTTTTCTCAACCACATATCTCGAAACATGGCTTCGGCCTCTTGATCCTCCAAACTCACCTATACGAGAGTGAGTAATCTTTGCCCAAACACGTTACACATTTCCGAGAGTCGAATCATTGGTGGGTAGATTCAGCCGATTGAAGAAGCTTTGATCATACCATTCACAGTGCTAGTTCTCTCGACCCATTTCTCAACCCGTCCGCAGACTCCAAAGCGCTGAAAGGCCGAATGCGTCCCTGGAGTTTGACAGCAATATGTCGATTCGTGTTATTGAAAGCTTAGCGCTTAACGCGCATCGTGGGCCCGGGAACACTCCTGTTGGATACCCCACAACTGCGGGACATTGTGATATACAATGGGACACAGGAATTATTTGATGAGGTTTGGAAAGTCAGATGGCTGCTCCGACCATCTAATTGTAAGTCGAATAGATCTAAATGGTTTCCTCACTACAGGGACCGGCGTGCACCAGCACTGGATCTTCTAATTCTTTGCAATCTTCAACACATATGTACATTGTGCACTGGTGTGGCTTCAGTGAACACGTGCGAGGTTGTTCCCGTTCATACTACAAATAACCGAGGAATGCCTTGGACACGAGGACATAAACTGGGCGTCAATCAGATAATGACCAAACACCTATGATGTATAAAATCCGAACGTTCTCCACGATTTCCCATCAGTTCCGTCTTTGAAAGTCATGCGATCGCGACTCTGCCGTCAGTACAAAGCTTCTGGAAGCTGCACCAATGGTGCAAGCTGCAAGTATATGCACGTCCGAGTCGATGGGAATGACTCGACCAGCTCTACCCCAAAAAGTCAGAAGGCAAGTCATCAACCGTTATCTTACAGTCACAGCGGTGGCCCAGGGTACTGATCATCGATTCCAGAACAAAACTCGTCTGGGAAAGCGAAAGCGACCGGACTCAGACTCCGAATCAACCAACCACCTCGAGTCATTCTTCGCACAGCATGATTTCGAATACGATTCCAGCCAGCCGGCTACTGACGAGTTCCGTCGGATGTCCCAGAGTTGGGATGATGATTCTCGTGAAGAAGCTAGAGAAGAATTCAAAGATGCTTTGGTCAAGGAGTTTAACAAGATGTATGGAACTGATGTGAACGATATTGGATCGTGGCAGGGCCTATGTCGTGTTTTGGGGATCGCACCGGTCCCTGAGGAGCTGAAAGAATGTCGAGAGGTGTGTCCTAGGAACTGGGATATCATCCTGCAGCGATCGTTAATACTTTACGTTCATCATGATAGGCAGTGAAAAAAACACATGTTAACCTCGTCGACCTTGTCGATCGGCCAAACGATATCAGGGTTTTCGAAACTGAGATGGACCTTAGTAAGTATACGAAGGAGACCAGAAAGGTGTTCCCGAAGAAAAATGCGTACGCGGGAGGGCTGCTTAGGCATTTGTTGCGACAGATCAGAAACCCATATGCGAAAAGAGGGACTAAAACAAGGAGTGCTAAACGCCAGCGAAGTAACCTACTGATTGCGGAATTAATTTGATGCAAGTCCTAACACGCACGGAGAATGATATGCTGGTGATACTGTTTTATACATGTAAAACACTTCTTATTTTCTATCTTCTGTTGTAGATCTATGTCGATGACGAGCTTCTCTACGCGCTTGACGGGTAACGTACCTTGCAAGCCCATCACATCGCTTTGAGGCCGAACTTGAACGCGTTCACGAACATTAGACTAGAAGAAAACTCTCATCGCCTTGAATTTTTATCGGTACTACTGAGTGCTGAAAGGCGGCTATGAGTCATAGGAGAACGAGAAAGCAATAGAAAGCAACATAATAGAATTGCTTTCGGCGCCGCATAAGTTTGCGTTCGACGACAACCTGTCAACTCACGTTGATGGTCCGTGCACAAGCGTTACATTTGTGACAATGCCATAAGGCACGTACGACGAACTCGTCTTTCCTGCCAGTGACTTGATGACGATTTCATTTTCGACAGATCCTGTGGTGAGTCGACAAGCTCAACTAATTCTATTCGACCTTTATATAAAAATTCCTTTTGGCATAGACGGACGGATGTGTTGGATCTCGTTGGCGGGTAGTCATTGAGCTATCGGTGGTGAACCGAAGGGTCCCGTGAGTTTTTCGTGCATTTATCCGCACTAAGCGCTCATTCTACATGTACTCTGACAGATGGATTCGATGCAAGCTGAATGCTTCACCACGGTACATCGGCCGTCCACCACGTCACATTCGAGAACATCGCCATCGAATCCTCGGGCCCCGGGTACTACGGTCCGTTCAACGTTCTGTCCCCAGTCGATGATCGATGACCTCCTGCGTGCACATTGTCCAGTTTCGTCGATTCCAGTGCGTGTTATGCTCCGTTCTCATTAGACTATAAACTTATGGATCTTCAGTTGCAGATAATCGATGTTCAAGACAGCTGTTCACAACTAACAGATGTTCGATTGCAGCTACTCGACGGATCGTATTGCCTCAACTCATCGTGAACCACCTCACCGACACTCAAGGCTCCCTCAGCGGTTGCGGCATCTTCATCATGCCATCCTCATGATGGATTCGAATGTCGTCGCCTGCGTTGGAGTACGTAAGTTGTTCAACCACGAGGAGCGGCCATTCAGATGTGTTTTTCGGTTAGTGTGTAATAACATCACCGATAGATGCTTCACGTCTATTGAACCTAACGTAAGGACTACCCATAGACATTAAGCCTAATTTCGCAAAGCAATATATCTTGCGCAATCAGTGCTCTCATTGGATTGTAAACCAAGGCGCGTATATTCTTACTTTCAAGGTTAACGTTTGGGGAGGTCGCGCGAGGTGAGAGGATGGCTGGGTTTGAGTACGTTTTTGATTTACGCGCGTTTGGTTATATGCTGAAACACTTGCTTTTCCTGTAGAGTGGAGGGAACAATTCATTTATATAACGTTTCTGGATCTGCGTTCCTTCATTCTTATCTATCACCTTTCTTTTGCCACTGTTTTGTAAGTAGGTACGTTGTCTTTTACTATGCTGATATCTTACGGACTCACAAGTTGTATATATCCGCTTGTTCTGAGTTCAAACGCTATGATGCCAGTGCCTCTCCTAACTGTTTTTTTCTGGTCTGTCTGACATTATGAATGTTTGATTTCATTTACGGCGTCTGTTAGAGCGGCTGTGTACGTGGTTGGTATTCCTTATTGGTATAATGATAAGTTCAACAGCGCGCAATATTTAGTCTTTAAGCTTCATGTTGCGAGTCCTGGGTTCGAATCTAGGCAAGGAAATAACTGTTATGTTCTTCAAATGTAGGTTAAACTTATGGGTATGAGAACGGAGGTCGAACACCATTTTGTACTCCTTGATAGTGTATTGGTACCACGCGCACACAATGTTCAACTCAAGGACTAAATGTTCTGTGTCGAGAGCTGGGTTCGAATCCCAGGCAAGGAAATAAAAGTCTTCTATCATTTTATTTTATTAAAGTGCTGTATTGTGAGGTCCCATTTGAATTTGATACTCTTGTCCCTATTCTGAGTCCATCAGCATTACCACGAGCCCCTAGAAGCCACCACAGATCGACGTCGACTTCAATTCGGAGACGCGGGTCTTTGGAATGGTGGGGTTGAAGCTGGTGGTCGAACTCAAAATCTTTATGTTCATGGCCACCTTAGATGGAAGAGCTATCACAGCTCGTCATATACTCCTTCATACGAAGGCCATGTTGGTCATACGGTTTTATACATAAGAAACTTCTCAGTTTCTACCTTTCTGTTGTAGATTTATGTCAATGACAAGGTTCTATACACGATTATTTGGTTACGTACCTTACAAGCCCGTCACATTGCTTTGAGGCCGAAAAACGTGTAGCTCAACATCGTCACGAATACCTTCTTCCATATTCCACAGCACTGTTCACCTGACAAGAAGCAAAGTGGGTATCGGGGAGGCCTCTATACGTTTGGGACCAGCATCCGTCGGAGAAGCGCCGAAAAACGTATCTAAATTACTAGTAAGTGCTGGGAAAGTGATGGTCATGAAGAGAGCCAGATGTAGGCTAAAACAAGGGCAGTATGAAATATCAGAGGAACATCGATGATGGGCTGATAAAAAAAACGGTTTTACCTCGATATGGTACGGGAATCGGATCCGTAGTCCCACATCCACAGTTGGAAATGTCAAACTATTCCGTGGTAATCTCCCATGGGTGATATAAACCAGGAGGATGTGGCATGTCGGATCATGCTATGTTTGGGCGGCTGTGTGGGAGGCTGGGATTATATAGTTGAATGCTGCGTGGTTGATATTACGAGCGACGTACTTGCTAGTGGGTGTGAGGGTGGGTCTGCTCAGCCTGTTTCATTTATGTACGACCAAAGCAAAAAAATCACTTGACCACTTCCACTATTATCTCGCCTTCACTATACAATGCCTTACATTTTTAAGCCATGAAATCAATCGACGGAACGGACCGGCAGTGCCACGTACCAATCATGAAAATCCCTCCCAGTCTCCAAACAACGACGTTCAAGATGGTCCGTGCACATGCGTTACAGGCAACGATTGTGACACGTACATTGCACGACGAACTAGTTTTGTCGACGAAACTGGTTGTAAACTTGTATTCATATTTGGTGAGTCATCTTCCCTCGAAACGCTCTGAATATCCCTTTCAGCTCAGAAGTAACCCTTGCTGCCCGTCATGAATGCATTCAATACGGTAGATTGGCACCCGGCCGTCCACCACCTTATACTCAAAAACATCAACATCGAACTTCCCTAAGGTACTACAGGCCGTTCAACATTCTGCCCCCAGTCTGTGACCTTTGCGTGCACATTATCCAGTTTCGTCGACTCCAGTGCGTACTATACTCCGTTCTCATTACACCATAAACTTATGGATCTTCAATTGCAGATAAGTAATCGATGTGCCTTATTCAAGACAGCCGTTCAGAGGTGTTTTTCGGTTAGTGTGTAATCCCAACCTCGAGTCATGGCTAACATTACCAATAGAAGCGTCACGTCTATTGAACCTAACGCAACGACTACCCCTAGACATTAACTGTAACTTCGCATAGCCCCACGTCCTACGCAATAGGCACCTTCGTTGGATTGCAGAATAAGGGGAGGATACTTTTACCTTTGAGGTTGGCGAAGTAGGAAGGTCGCGGGATGTGATGAAGACATGAGGTGATGACTGAGTTTGGGCCCAGGGTACGTCTTCGATTTGTGGGCGTTTGGTTAAAGTGCTGAAATGCTTGCTTTTCGTACAGACTGAAGTGGAGGGCACATTCCTATATATGACGCTTCTGTCTATTGCCTTTCTTTCGCGACTGTTTTATAATTGGGTACGTATTCCCTGTCTTGTTCTACTTCTCTGTCTTTTACTATGCTGATGATATCTACTTGTTCTAGGTTCAAACACTGTGATCCCAGTCCTCTCCCGCCGGTTTCCTCCTCCGGTTTGAAATTTTCATTTCATTTCTTATAGCGGCTGTGCCCATACTTAGTATTCCTTCTTGGTGTAATGGTAACAGGGCGCGATCATTGATCCTTAATGTTGCGAGTCCTGGTTCGAATCCTAGACAAGGAGATGACACTACACAAGACTTCTCTTTTAGATTACATACCTCAGATGAGGGAAGCCTTCGATCCGTCGAACGTCTTATTAACAAGTCAGAGTCCGTCGCGTTCTTCAAACGTAAGGATAATATTTCGGGTTTATGTATAGATTATACTTATGGGTATGATGAGGAGGGAGGTCGAACGTAGTTTCGTACTCATTGATAATCATAACGATCTATAGATGTTGTCTGGCGACAGCTGGGTTCGAATCGCAGGCTACGAAAAACTGCTGTCGATAAGTACTCTCACTTTCCTCCGCAAATACTTGCCAAAACTAGTCCAAGTTTTGGGGGAGGGCTGGACTATGAGATAGAGCTACGATATCGGCTTGCGGAAAAGGTTCCTGTTCTAACTGAGAGAGGGATTTTGTTTGCAATGTTACACGGCGAAAACGATGTGCACGCGAGGATGTCTACGTTGCTCACTGCACCTTAAGGAAAAGAGGACACACATTACGTTGGTGAGAACATCCTCACAATGCCCCTTCAGATTGTAAACCTGGTTCACACCTGTGAAAAGATGGACTGAAAGTTGATTGCTGAACATTTTTATTTCTGAGCACAATGACTTTTGCATAGGAAATTGAAATAACTGATAATCACCATTTTCAGTCTTCTCTCAGGCTGGCCTAGTTCCGCCGTAACATGTAACATTACTATGTACGACAACAAACAAGTTGACAAACATACACCACGTCGTGCTTAGAACGCCAAGCTCAAAGCTTTTCCTTTCGTCCCTTTCGTTTACCGGACTTCTTCTCATCCCCGTCCCTATGCAGACAAATCAGTGGGTTCGTCCTCGCGCGTCAATGAAAGGTGTCACGTACTCATCCCCACGAGTAAAGAGCTCATCATCAGCAACATCCCTTTTAACGTAGTCGCGATTTGAGATCATATTTCGACATGCATAGATGGATTGACACACCTGGCTTTCACCTTGCTTGGTTTTTTCTTGGGTTTTTCCTCCTTTTTCTCCTTTTTCTCCTTTTTCTCCTTTTTCTCCTTCCCTTCCTTCCCCTTCTTTTTGCCATCCTTATTCACACTGAAATACGAAGAAATAAGGTGCGGTGATCAGTTTCCGTCCTTGCATGACAAGAATTCAAACCGCTCACGTTACATCAGCGGTAACATCCACAGGCGGGGTAGAACTCTGAACAGGGTCTGAGGTCGAGTTCGTGGAATTAGTAGTTCTGAACAAATGATGAATTAGTAGGGTCACATCTCGCACTATGGTGAAAGCATCGCTTACACTGGTTCATCCCCCGGGCCACGCGTGAAGAGATCACCTCTTCGTTGCAACTCGCCGATGATGTCTCGGGTCTACGGGTAGGAGTGCGTGAAATTCATTTGACTGGTTCAGTAGATTAATTATGCTATCCTACCTCGAAGTGCTGGAGAGTGTTGCCAGGCGTGGGCATGGCAATTGTTGGAAGAATGGAGGTTCCTGCGATGGCGAAGAGAGCGACAAGGGATGTTGCATGCATGGTGACAGATAGTGAGGAAGGTAGTTTGTATGACTTGAATGATTTGGTTGATTGTGAATGTGGGTGGGAGACCAGCTCTGAGGATATTTCGTAGCATTTCGACACCTTTTATAGCGAGAAAAGAGGATACAGTCCCACAGTTATTTTTTCATGGTCTCGTAGAAATTCATAATTACCACGGGTAGTTTCTTTAGATACGAAGAATTGAGTGATATCACCCCATCCTCTCTACACGGAGTGCCTGGTATCGGGTGCTCAATTGAATTTGTGTTTGCCATGACGAGGACTGATGAACGACGAATAAAGTAGAGATTGAATTCCATGGGCCGTATGACAGTAGATAGAATGAACGAAGTTTGACGGAATGATCGAGGTTGTCGCTTGATGGAATGAGTGCACGGGCCAGAGGATCTGTGACATTATCCATTCAGATCCGTAGTACATGAAATTTAAGGAAAGGTATCCAGTGAGAAAGGAGTGATCCTGACACGTGCAGTAAATCGCGTAGATGAGTCTCTCCCTGGAGGCAAGTGGTCGCGATGGCTGTGCATTCAATGTCCTAATCAAGACCGTTGCTCGGCGCTTGGCTCTCGATGGAGTTAACAATACCCCTAGGCGCGCATGTCCTAAAAGCACGCACCGTGATACAAAGACCGTACCCAAGCTATCAGAAATGCTTCGCTGATATCTAGCTACTCAGGATGTCTAGTTGTAGCATCCCAAATGCCCAGGATACCCATCCCATCACCATGGAAGTGGGGTACTGATTTACAGAGGTCCGTCGCAATGGTTCCTTTTCTAGTCAAATTCGCTGGCACCAAACGTAACGGAAGTACTACGTCGATTGGCATGTTGTAACTCGGCTCCGGTGATAACACCGCGATAGAGAAGATGCCGTCAATCAAGATATACAGAGCCACTGTTAGAGTTGACGTCCAGATGGAATAGATGCTCTCGTAGTAAGTACTTTGGAAACCTCAATTGATGTCTGGAGTACAAAGTTGGTTGGGAAGTGTAGCTTCAAGTTAAACGTTCCGAACGATGTCACGCTGGAGCATGTGCGGGCGTCTTGGCGGGCGTAGTACTAGTGATTGGATCGCATCCGGATCGGAGATTCGGAGAGCTCTGGATAGCGAACTCGGATCCATGATAGATAGCATAAGTGAATGTCAGGTTGGACATGAAGCTTTCGACTTCGGTGAGATTGTTCAACTTTTGGAACAGCTATTCCTAATGTGGAACGCATTTGATCATGTTTGGCTTAGGTCGCGATCGATCATCACACTGGCAATACCAAGGCGATACACGACGTAACACGAGTCAGCCGCGTTACGGTTGTAACATTCAAGCTGACCACTGGCATTCGACGGACAAAACCTTGGAATTTGAGGATTGCATGCCGGTAGGTAAACTCTGGTGAATACAGGAACAGAGAGGAGCAGTGTCAAGGAAAGGAACTCTATCGGAAAATTATCGCCTTGCAATTGCCTTGCAATCAACCTGCAAATGATGTCTTGACTTTATTGTTGAATTGCTGGCAACCTGAAGGTAATTCAACAAGTTGTGTGGGCAGAATACTAGTTGTCTAATTCTGCCGAGCCCTATATATTTAACAGCACAGGGCAGGATTTATTCGCAGTCCATACGAGTAACACAAACCAATCCCATATCAAACTCAGGTTCAAAGGCGAAACTCCTCAGCGTTTTACCAGCTAAGTATCATCTTATCATCAACAACTACCAAGAAATTGCGTGGAATACAAATCTTACCTTTCTCAAAGGTCACCATTGCTTTCTTTAGTACGCTTTGATCCTCATACACAATCACACGAATCTGGGAGGCTAAAGTAAACAAATCACCGCGGGAAGTTATAAAGTTGAGTGAGAAAAACAAGCAGAAGGAACTTGCAAGGAACTCACATGCCCCCTAAATTTTTTCCACAAGTGCCACCGCTGAAGCCGATACCTTTGCAACAAGCTTTGCAAAGTGTCTGAGTGGTAGTGCTATTGGCAGGGACGCAAATCGGGGTACAGATGGTCACCGTCTCGCTGGTGACAATTTCGGAGGTCTCGCGAGGTACGACGGATGCTCTGGCAACGGCCATCGCAGATGTGAGGAGGATGAGGATGCCCTTCATGATGGATGAATTTGGTAAGAGCTGGGCAGTTGTAGTTTCACCCGCCCAGCTTTATAGGATTTCTCGGGGCCGTTAACAGCGAAGCTTACGATATTATTACAGGTACCTGTATTATTCTCCTCCGCGGACTGTTCTTGTGGAGGTTGCCCAGCTTCTTTAGCTCGGTTCTCGAATGTTCCAAGTTGGGCTTCCAACTGTGAGCACGATTGATATTTGATAACACCACTACGTAAATTTTACAATCCATAACGGCGTGATGGGGAAAGTCCAAATCTAACGGCAATCTAACGGCGTCGATAGTAGAACCGAACGTGCATTGACTTTGACTTTGGGCACACCGCGAGCAATCCAGCGCGAATGAACAGGGGCGGCGATCAAGTGATTTCGACTGCGCTTCCCACCAAGCAATGTTGAATTGTTGGTTGAAATAAACACAGATACGAGTATTCAGAATTCTCAACCTTCCAACAACTTTCACGGCTGGACAGAGGCGGAATAAATGAATGGATCTAGAATTCTGTGGCTGCCGAAACATGGGTATGGTGGAAGATACCGCTGAAAACAGCGAGATTCTCTCATCACGGTCTCTAGTGTCGCTTATGCTTTCTATTTACAGATTTCGTTGCTGAATACATAAACGACCCTGAATTCATTCACAGTCCATATACACGAGTAACGTAGTTTAATTCCCCAATCAAATTCAGTACCTCAAGTCGCCAAACTCTCAGAGTTTTCAAACTATCACCCTATCGTGAACGAATGAGTGCTGGAAAATCGCGTAGGACCATAGCTTACCTTTACCAATGACACGCCTTTCCTTACTTCGCTTTCATCCTCAAGCACAATCACACGAATCTGGGGCACTGATTTCGGACCATCACATGCAGTTGGAAAGATGGATCGAAAGTCCAAGAAGCCGCCTAAATTCTTTCCACTTGCGCCGCCGCCAAAGCGATCTCTGCGCAACAAGCTTTGCAGGCGGCCTACGTGATAGTGCTGTCGCCAGGGACGCAAATGGGAGTACAGATGGTGATTGTGTCGCTGGCGTCAGTCGCGGTACTTTCGGCAG
Organism: Tricholoma saponaceum; assembly: GCA_003313625.1. Classification (NCBI taxonomy): domain Eukaryota; kingdom Fungi; phylum Basidiomycota; class Agaricomycetes; order Agaricales; family Tricholomataceae; genus Tricholoma; species Tricholoma saponaceum. The sequence continues at coordinate 18,304 of QLOJ01000899.1, forward strand.
TTTCGTGGGGTATGACGGTTGCGTTTTCAACAGCTATCGCAGAGATGAGGATGTTCTTCAGGACTCAAGTGCAGTAGGGATGAACGTAGTGAGAGCTGGGGTGTTGTAGTTTCAGAATCACATCTTGTGGCGGTCAGGAATCTTACGATAATACTACAGGGGCTGAGAAGTGTACCTCCATGTGGATGGCAGGTATCATCAATGTGTACGCCTGCATCGAATGGAGCTGAGGACCTTCCATAGACGTACTGGCGAGCGACAATTAGGGAAGCGCTCCAACAAAGTTTCTTTTCAGAAACCTCTTCGGCAGACGAACAAGCACGTATGGTTCGCGAATCGCGATGCAGGAATGTTTCCTTTCTAGCAGAGCCTGATACGTGTATTTAGTATGCAGAATTGCAAGAACGAGAAAACTGTACCATTGACCAATGTGAATCTACTGCATCCTTTCGCAGCAAGTTCACCTTGTTGTAGACATGCCATCATTCGGACAGCTCCGCGGACAGCTCGCACATGGCCTTCTACGTCCACTCCCGAAGGTTCCGAGCGTAATTGACCTTGTTGCTTGAAAAGGCACCAGGAACGTTCGCCAAGCGTCTTTTACAAATTGGATTATGCCCGGGAACCACTTGGGGACTACCAACACCATGTCTACTTATCACCACTCACCGATTTGCAGTGTGATGGGCGAAGCTTGGATTCTAATTTCTCAGAGTCCGTTCTTCCGTCATTGTTGATGAACGGCGTCGATGGTAAGGTGGCACTGACTTTGGGCATCCAACCAATGTCCAGCGCTGATGACAGACTCGGAACTTGTCCACTGTGTGCCAATATGTAATCAATTGATTTGCTGCCACATCCAACAAACACATGCACACAACACACGAATAACTCCGTCTCGGCACCGTTCGGCCCGTGCCGCCCAGTTGGCAGTCTGCAATCTACTTCAACTTCCTTGCTACTCAGCTTGCATGAATTCTGACAGCCACTCGCCTTTTATAAACGAAATTACAACTTGCGTCGCTCTGTCTTCACGTACCACTGTGAAAAAATTCTGGTGAACGACGCCCTCGACTTGAATATTCAGCATTTAGTTGGAGGTTGACGTGTAAGAAGCGAGGTTCAAGGCGAGCGGTGGTTCATGTGGGTACGAATGTTCGAGATGTCCATTCGGATCCTGTCAAGAAGACCGTTGTGTCCCCCAATTCCCTTCTTTTATTCCATTTCCTAGTGCTGATTATACGGGCAGCAGTGGTTCAAGCGCTTCGAACTTGAAAGTTCTTCCGTTTTTCTTGTCCGCTCTTTCTGCGGAAACTTCATTTGCCATCAACCCCATCGGGATCTCCGCAATGTCTATTCAATATCAACAACGAGCTCCTGTTCCAATGCACGACCAAACGAAACCCACCCAGCCGCACTGTGGTATGATAACATGAAAACCACTGCATTTGGTCAGCACGGATCCTGACTGTCAGGCTTTTCAACCTTCTCCTTATGCAAACATCTGCCAGTGAGCACCTCGCCAAGTCTACCTCATGATCGCCGGCTCCGTGAGAAAAGGAATGGCCATGAAGAATAACGGCATTTGCTATGAGGATTGCTGTCCGGGAAAGGACTGTACGCTCTCGAGATGGTGCTGTTTGGACGCATAACTAAAATACCTTTAGTTTATTCATGACAAGTGCAGGATGCCTAGGCCTTCCCGGAGTGCTGAAAACTGGAATCGAATCTCAGACTAGTTACATACATTTGTGATTTTGCCACTTGCAACGCGTTGAATGGCTTTCTTCTATCGCACAAGAAACACATCACCCTTGAACTCGACTTGATCTTCAATATGCACTACTCTAGCGTCGTCGAGGACCTTTTTAAAGGAATCTTTTCATGCGGAATTCGACTCATTTCTCACAATAATGGACTACATCTCCGCTGGTGGCATTTCCTTTCGATGTAAGAACCAACTAGAGGGGAGTCAACTACAACGGATCACAGTAAATCAAGGTCTCCTACATGTATCGGTGGACACAACAGGCCAGCAACTAGACATTAAGCAGAACTACTTAGAAAGATGTCGGACAACTTCAAGAAGCTTTCCCACGATGCTGTGTAGAAGTACTCACGTTCAAGCTTGGTTCGAGTTCCACATTTGTTCAACTTCAAGTTACTTGCTGACCAGTGACGACTCTGTCAGGCAGTATGTCTTCGTCGCGGTCATTCCCGAGTACACTCATGTCATCCTCATCCCGAACCCCAAGGAATTTTGAAGATCCCTTAATATTTAACGAAGATTATCGACGTGTAACTAAATGGTATGATATGCACCAAAGCCGTGGTTCCACTGCCATCCACAGAATGCAGCTTCGCAAGGAACATATCGCACCTTTTCACGAGTTTATCATGATACTCACCGAAGGTGAACATACAT
>QLOJ01000901.1:0-29564 GCA_003313625.1 Tricholoma saponaceum
CATTTCATTGTCTAATCCCTTATGGAGCATCTCGGGAACCTGGTCTGATTCTCGTCTCTTTGTATGGTACGATCCGACTGTGGGGAAGCATCGGAATCGGTCTTGCGGGTGGTGACAATTATTCCACAATACAACTCGACCTCTCCGACAACGAACAGATCACAAATCTTGTCCGCGCTGACGTACGTTTTTTACACTCCTGCTCCGATGATGCTAAACTTCTGTCTTGCAGGCCCGAACATATATTGCCTCAACGTCATCTGGCAGTCTATTCCGTCTTACGCTCACCTCCGCCGCTGGGAACTACAATATGACATGGCATCTTTTTGCTCGACCATCTCCATCCCTCTCCTTATCCCGCTTTCTTCCGTCCATATTCTCGTCGTCCTCTTCCACCACTCGTCCCATAACATTTCATTCAAAAAATATCAGCGCTCTTGCCCTTGGTGCCGAATCTCTCACGGGAGGCCGGGAAGTCTGGGCTCTGGTGGACACCCGCGTGCAGAGATGGGACATGAAAACTGAGGGATGGGAAGACCTGTTATTGGATGAGGACCTTTCCGTTATTATTGGGTCGGCAATCAGAGAATCATTTGGTACAAGTGTCCATGAGGACGATAAGCAGGTGGATCTGGAGCTGGTTGATCTAGCAGTAGACGGGTAAGATGTCATTTGTACTTCCTTCATGTGTTCGTCTGACTGTCGCTCTTACTAGGCAGGGGAAGCTTGTTGTATTGATATCGTATGCTGCGATGGAAGACTCATCTATGGTGTTGGATGTCCCTAGTGCCCGACGAATATATGCCCTGACTCGTCTTTCGTGCCTTGGGGAGACTTATAAAGTTGACAGTGTCAGTAGTGTACCATACCAAAGCGTAAGCCACTAAATCCTTCAACCAAACCAGCTTTTTTTCATGATTGTTATATAGACTTTAAGTTCAGGTGCTCCCATGCATCCTCGGATACAACTTGTACTAGGAGGCGTATTGACCAGCATCCAGTTTGGAGATGTAGTCGCCTTGTGTGCTCGAGGTTTGTCTCTGCTCTATCCCTTGTAAAGACAGGCTGATCTTCACCACCACACATGTAGATTCAGAATACAGAGATCGCCTCGAATTAAAATCAACGACGGACAGGACTCTGGGAGTTGGTGTCATCCAATCAGAGGGAACATTGCTGATACTGACAGCTGCTACGATGATGAAAGCTACCATTGATGTAGACAATGTCGCTGCCTTCGATCCCCAGTATGGCTGGCTAATCTTTGATACTTTGGATATCTTCTGACTTTGTTCATGTAGAGACGGACAAGCGAAACTCATCAAATCAACTATGACGCAGGCAATATTATATGGGGCTCTTCCAGAGGTAAGCACCCTTTTTGCGTGCATAGTCATTCAAGTTCGGAATGGATTTCGTCACAAGAATCCGCTGCACTTCAGCTTCCCACCCGAACTTGACGAAGAGAGCTTGATGCGAGGCGCTGAGCAGCTGAGCCAAGCTGTACTCGAATCAGGTCTGTTAAGTCTATCATGTCTGTCATTATGTGTCTCAACATTAGAAACACAGATCCGGAAGTAGTACGCAAGAACCACGACCTTACTGCTCAGTTGACGGGGCGAAAAGAAAGACTCAGCTGGCTCATCAAGTTCCTCAACGACAATATGGTGGTAGTTAAGGTTAGGCAATTTTCTTCCGAGTGCAATATTTGAGACTGATTCGCTTACCTCCCTGAATAGATGTCTCAACGGAGTCGGCAGAAACTCGCAACAGATGCGGAGAAATTATATGCAAGTTATCAACTATGGCTGCGGCATAACGATCTCCTTGCGTAAGACTGACAACCCCCTTCTTACTATGTACTAATGGTATTTTCTTCGTTCTCTAAGGACAAATCCAACGTATAGTATCCTCCATGATGCTGTGCACGCCTATATGGAGGAGATCGGAGAGGCAGAGCACGAGGACGTTATGAGAGCATTTTTCCGTCTTAGGATTGGGGATATTGGCCGTCTAATAAAGAAAGTCGCTCATGTCACCACTCAAGCCTCACGTGCGACAGGCAGGAACTTGATCGAGTTCTTGCCAGAGGCTAATCGTGTTGTCCTGGTACGCTTTTTGTCGCCCAAGGCAGACTTGACTTAAATCATTGGTGCTAGACTATCCTGAGGTCTGCTTTTGATTATCGGGAATACAATCTCGGGGTCTATGGCATTACTCTTCCGATGATCAAGCCATGGAGTAGCAGGCCTTCCGTCATTGATGTGGTCCTAGAATTTTTCGACGCCACGACAAAGTGCCTAGATGAACTGCCTGCGGGTAGTGAACACTTGAGTGTAGATAAGGAACCGAAGTCGCAGCTGCCCGAACTAGCCGGTATTCTGCTTGCTTGTTTCCAGGAAAGGCTTGATTGGCTCCAGAGGTGAGTGATTCTTTTACTATTTATCGCTGAGGAAGTTGATAAGTTTGGCATGTATAGTCCTGCTGCCGCAGACGAAGCTGGCGTTGAACGAGATCGCGACGAACTGGAGAGGAAGTTTGGAGTCCTGCGGCCTGAAGTTTTTGAGACTTTGCGTAAGTCCGGTTGCAAAACTATACACTGGCCTTTCATATGCCGCTTTCAAAATAGGTAGACACGGGCATGCCGGTGCTGCATTCACCCTTGCAGAACAATATCGGGACTTCAGCAGTTTAGCCTCGCTCTGTCATAAAGACACGGTGTACCCGCCAGAGGACAATCCACATGCGCTTCGAATACAAGCTTATTTTGACCGATTCAAGGACGAGTTTGCGATGGAGCTGTACCGATGGTACATCCAACACGGTGAGTTTTACTTATCTATACGGCTAATCGCAAGAAGCCTCACGTCGTTTTCAGGAGAGTTGCGGGTTATGTTCGCCCAGGAAGATGCATATCGAGGGTATATGGATAAATTCTTTGCTTTGAATCCGAATACTGCCCTTTCGTGGATACATGACCTAGGGAATGGGAGACATGGAGCTGCGGCAGCTGCTCTTCTTATCGATGCTGAGCAGGCTATTAACCTAGAAGCAAAACATGTGAGTGTGTCATTGAGCTGCACCGGAGGTATTAACTTATTGTCATCCAATGAAGTTCATGCTCAGCGTCGGCAAACTTTCACATCTGGCCCAGCTGCATGAGACAGATGCCCAGTTGGATGATTCGGTGTTGGATGGTACGTTTGTCTCGTATCATCTTGTTCCTACCGAAATATTCAGAGTGCTATCTAGCATTCCATGACGAATTGGACTTTGTCAGTGTTCATGAAGCCCTGTTGGAGGAATTCAAATCTGCACTCTCTGGCATCCGCGGCAAGCAGTCGCTTGAAAATCAGATCGATATTATCGTGAAAACGAAAGCATCGTCGTTATCGGGGAAAAAGGCACTTGCTATTGTGATTGACTGTTTTCTTATTTTATGAGAGGTATTGGCCCTGATGTCATCATATCTAAGATTTTCCGGGAGCTTGTGCGTGCCTTGCTGCAAGGCAAGGCGCTGCCTATCGAAGACGCAGTGGACGTCTTGACTTTGAAGGACAATGATTCAACACCAGAAGATTTTGCGACTGCTCTGCATTTGCTTGCCCGTGTTCAAGTATGTTAATACCTCACAGAATTTACCATGTCATGCTTAACCTCATCCCTTGACAATAGAATTTGCCACAAAGTCGAAAGTCGTCCGCTTTTCGTACCGTTTGGCGCCGCATTTATATTCACGATGAGTACGCATACATTTTGCAGTCTTTCAGTGTCACACTTATCCGCTTACAGCTGGGACACTATCCGAAAAACCGCCAACGTTTCCGACGTCGAATTGAGCGAGCGATTTCGAAACACCGCATTCTACACGACACTCTGTGCGGTCCTCCCACGAGAATATCAACCAGAGGGTTATGAGACGCTCCCTGATGTGGCGTTGTTGGCGCCGACGCCGGCAGAGATTACATCCCGGTGGCCAGGGATGTCGCCGGAGCAGGTGGAGGCTCTTGTACAGGATTATAACCTGGAGAGCGATCAACTTCACCAGCTAGATTTGAACGATGTGTACCATCGGGTTCGAGAGTTGGCAGCACACGATATTGTATGGGACGGTGCACAATAGTTTTCGCGACAACTTTAAAGCGAGAGAATGTCTCCCCACACCGACAAGTAAAACAAACACTGAATACTGAATCCGCCATGAAGGGAATGAAGAACTTCAAAGCGCTCCGGGAGATCGTGGTGATGGAAACAAAGTATCGAAGGATCTTATCAGTATCATCCTTTAGACTACGACAAGACGCCAAAAACCCTAATAATTTGTTTGTTGAATCTGCCATGCGATCATCTCAGTTCTGAACTTGGCCTGTCGATTGTTTGTCTAAATAGTGTATATTTCCAGGAGTCACGCAAGCACTGTCAGTGCTGCAAAGTGTATTACTTATCCGCGGGTATCCTCTAAACATGAATGTTCATGCAGTCATCAGAGTCGTCGACCATTATTCCATCAAGCATATCCAAATATCGCACCCAACAAGTCCCTCCAACCTCTCTTCACCACCATCCGCGTCGTACCCGCATACTCTAGTACCAACCACTCCAAATACTTGGCATCAAGTGCACTTAGCGGGCTCAACTCAAACGCACCAACGTCCCTCGGAGCGAGGTACACTGTTTCGAGTTCAGACTCAGACTGCGACTGGGCGCGGGGTATGAATGATTCAAGCACAGAAAGTTGAAATAACGTGTGTGCGTGCAGAGTCTGCAGCAGCGAGAGCGTCGTCAACATTTGTCCGTCCCTTGTTCCTTCGTTATCTCCCTCGTTCGCCACGGTGGTTGACATCGACGCCTGACGTGCCTTCACACTCCCACCCGCGACTGACGGCGGGCTAATAACTGTCGCCTTTCCACTAGACCACGACATGCCACTGGTCCTTCTCATCCCCCGATTCGTCGTACTCGGTGCTGTCGACGTGTCACCATTTACGGTTTGACTCCCACCAGCCACAGGCGGCCCGCCCTCGATGCCCATTCCTAAATTTCGTATATGTGCGCCGCTCAGGCTGAGGTCGTCATCGCCTTCCAGCCTCACTTTGCCCCAATTTTCTGGCCCACCAGCGGTGGAGTATGACATGATGGAATTATTTCGCCATGACCCTACCCAGAGTCCAGCACAAATGACGCAGACGTCGTCGTAAACGCGCCATGCGTCAGTCCATGTCGTGACTATCCTCGATTTGATGTCCGCTGAGGATGAAGGCATCAATGCACAACAATTATAGTGAGAAGATGGCTTGTGCTCGGAGTCAAGCCGTAGGATGCGGTCGAGCTCATTCCACTACGAGCAATCAATCATTGAGAACTTTTGCACTCCCAGACTGGGCAGCGACTTACGAGCTTGATATCACTCCAAGAAAATCGAATAGTAGAGAGACGGTGAGTTGGGCCTCTGGAACCACTCGGCTGTGGTATAGGCTTCGAAATATAGAACGTAGGCCGCGTGGCCTTGCTCGGGGTTGATGTGGTCAAATCAATTAACAAGTCGTAATACGAAGGCTTCTCAAGAAACATCGCATCCGTGGTACCTAAAGAACCCCATGAATTAATTCTTTGAGGCTCATGAGGTTTTGAAAAGTACATACAAGCTATCCATCCACGCCCATCCTGAGTTTCCGAGCGTAGTCGATCCGTATCGTTCAAAGTAACCATCCCAAGCACGCTGATAGCCTCCTTGCATCTGGCTTTGAGCCTACGAGGAAGAGGCGAATTATTGTGATCCGATGACGTCTCGTGTTGTTGTTGCGTCTCATAGCACATATCCGCAGCTACCTGGCAGAGTATACACGCTGCCTCGACAGGTGGAAGGGTGTATATGAGTATCCGCCGTCGCGCAAGGACATATTTGTACAGAGTCAGAGACGAGGGTCCAAGTATCCGTAGAAGGTGGGGTAGGTGGAGAGTAGGGCTGGCATTCGAAGTCTCCATCTAAAACGTCATTGATTGGTCTGGGCTAGAACGTGCGATCTAGATGCTTGCCTCATCAAATTCATTACTCCACCCGGTCCAGTCACCCGCTCCCCCAAGGTCAGCCCTCCTGACCTTTCGCTCGTCGAAAAATGCACGAGCTGGTTCCCATTGGTTCTCTGTTAAAGTGGAGGCCTCAGACTGCGAAAAGATCCTTGTCATAAGTTCTTTAAGTGCCAATGTGTGCAGCCACGGTCGTGGCCTAGAAGATTTGGCAAGTAAAATGCCAAGGGACGAAAGGTGAAATCCACGATGTCCCTCCTCCATAGTCTTGCGTCTTCGGAAAACACAGACTCCGCGTTGTTCATCCTTCGTAAAATAGCTGCATACAGTGGTTGGTTAAATGTGTATGCAAGAAAAGAAAACGTACACGACGTCCTGATCTACCAGATGTAAACCGCTGGGCAAGGCACTGAACTCCACGTTGTCGAGATTAAGGTCTGTGTATGTGTGGTAAACGTCAGACCTCTTAAATGAGAATGGATAGATGTCCAACCATCACTAGCTTTCAGAGACCAATCAACCACATGTCCTCGAGTTGGATGGAATGATGCATGGAATATTGCAACTGCGGTTAGTTTGACACAGTAGTTAGTGCGATCGACACAAATTTTGAAGATCGACTTTGGGGGAACGTACCTATATCCTGAGGGTACCTTCCTTTTGTGCCTGCAGCGGCCATTCTGAAACCCAGGAGGGATTCTGAGGCGGGCGGTAGATAAGTATTAGTACAAGAATATTGAGAGCATGAGGCCGCTGTTGGGCCGAGTTGAGTCACAAGAGCTGGCAGTCACATCTTCGAACGTAACTATGTCTCAACCTCAAACCATCAGCGTAGCAGACCTCGATATATCCCAGCTCGCCGATGTACGAAAGCAACTTGAAGAGGTGGGCCCAGTAACTTTGTCGCGTCGAACGAATCTGATCGGATCTCGTCAAGGAATTAAACCACCTCACAAACTCTTTTGCTCAGCTTAAGCAGGCGCAGGCGAAATTCAAGGCTTGCGTACAGAACGTCGGGGAGGTTAAGCCAGAAAATCAAGGTGTGTACAACATTCAGCTCGTTGTAGTATGCCCATGTGACAATCGCCTCTAGGCAAAGCCATCCTGGTCCCCCTAACCAACTCGCTGTACGTTCCCGGAAAACTGAGCGACCCGGAGCATGTAATCGTCGATGTTGGTACAGGCTACTTCGTACAAAAGGTATGCTCATTGCTTCATCAACTAATGATCTGCTCGATTTAAGTACGAATCTTAATATTTTAGACACGGCCTCAAGCATTGAAGCACTATTCGGACAAGGTGGAGTACATCCGTACCAATCTTGAGACGCTGGAGGACACAATCCAAAAGAAGCGGGAGAATGTGACTTACTTGGTCAATGTGATGCAGTCGAAGCTGCAGGCTCAGGCTCAGGTTACAACAAAGAGTTGATTCACTTGATGGCGATCCACATACAACAAGCGTGCTAAGCCGAATTCATCTATCAAGAGCCAAGGACTTTATTGCCAATCGCGTTAATAACGACGTTGCGATACTGGTGTCCACGAGTCTCACCTTCCTCTTGAAACATGATTGTGGTGTGTTCGGATTGATATTTCCATACCTTCCGCAGACCATCGTAGCTCGTCTACAACGTCTATATCAGGGCCGTCGACAGTCTCAACACGATGCTCTATCATTACAGATTGGAGTCGCGCATTGCTTGTTGTACCTGAAAAGTATCCTTGCCGTATTCCGAATATTCATATTATCCCCCCTCATTGCAATAAGCTCGTTGGGGTGCAAATCTGTGGTCGATGATTGACGTAGATCGAGTAATCGGATGATAACGTCGTTTTCGGCGTATAGCACATTTCAAGGCCGCAGACTAGGGAAGGGGTAGCTGCCGATCTTCTGCATCGGTTGAGCACTAGTCGCTGAAGACAACAAACCCGAACGAGAAAGTAAGGACGGCAGACCCGCTCCGGTGTCTGCGTGCTGATTTGAAGTTCATCCTCAGCGGGAGCGATAACTCAGTGCGTCAAAACCGTCCTGGTCAACCCCAAGCCCAAGGTGTGAGGCTATGGCCAACAGTGGATGGGGAGGGATCGACCCAGGCGAGATATCTTTAAAAGCACAGCGAGATCAGGATAGGCATTTGTAAACTTCAATCGGGGACCTCTTTCAGTTGGTAATTTGATCGCTTCTGAATCATACCTTGACCGAACACAGCTGAGGAGCGGCGATGGTGAATGCCTTGCATGGCGGTCGTTTTCGTTTCAGGAGGAATCCTCGATGCAAGTCAGGAGTGGTAGTAGGATGCTCCTTCCTCAACAGCATAATCATCCCAAGTTACGTCGGACATGGCAGCCATACGGAATTATGTAGTCTCCCAAAAATTTGACATGTTGTAGCCACTCGAGTTCGTTTTCAACCTCCTGTAGGCTCGGAGCTCGAGATCTGACCTATCTGACTTTTAGCAGCGAGCTGACGGGTCAATTTATTGCATTTTTAGAACCTAAAGATCTGGCGCTGCGTTCGGGTGTTTAGATTTCGAAGAGACATAGAGATCAACCATGTCTTTGAACGGCACATAGTGTATGATGATCCTTCAAGTACTCGTAGACTAGTACGTACTGTACAAGCACTGGTATGCTTTCTCAAATACTTGCATTTTGATCACAGACGCGTTTGTCACGACGTATCACGTGTAAATGTCACAGTTCTCGAAGCGTTCAAATTAAGTTTCCGGGTCTTTTACCTCAATCATAATGGCACGAGCCACAACTCGTTCCCAAAAAGTTCCTAAGGGGTCCCAGTCTAGGCTAAGCCAGTCCCAACGACCGCGTCAACCCAGGGGTGACGAGTCTGACGAGGAAGGGGACGAGTCAGATGAAGGTCAAGCAGGAGCAGGGATGGACATGGATGAGGAAGACAATCGAGAACAAGGTGATGCGAGAGCGGTCAGTATATCTACCTATCAGTGCTCTTGATGAAGGCTCTGAATATGTTGTGTTTTGGTGACGGGTAGGAGTTAAAACGAAAAGCCAGCGATCTCGTCCGACTGGCTTTATTCACGGAGCAGAAGAGGACACCTCTTCGTAGGGAGGATATCTCCAAGAAAGGTGAGAATGTGTCTCTCATGGATGCCACTCCCTGCTTACCTTATGTTTGCTATCATTTTTGCAGTTTTGGGACCTAACACTCGCGCCTTTAATCATGTCTTCGAAGCTGCTCAAGAAATTTTACGGAACACCTTCGGGATGGAGCTTGCGGAGATTCAATCTCGCGCAGGCCTTGAGCAGGACGCGAACTTGAACGCGACTCAAGACGATCTCAACGAGGCGCGTAAAGCCACTGGGATTAAAAAGAAAGGTACATTCATCCACTGCTCAAACTAGCTTCTTCCGTATCCTTATGGTCATTCTCGCCCCACCCTACAACAGCCGTCGCAACTGGCTCCAAGACCTACATCCTGCGCTCTATCCTGCACCCGCTGATCATCGAACACGCAGCGCTCACTGACGAACATCTCCTTGAAGTAGAAACCGCCGATGCTCCCGATGAAGAGGAGGTTGATTCCGACGACGAAGGGTTTGGGCCGCGGTATTACGGGAGTGCCATCTCCTGGAGCAAGGCGGACCAATTGGGGCCCCTTGGTATCCAGTACGTCATCCTCGCCTTAATACTAGTCAGCGGGCGAGTCATAAGCGATGGTAAGTTGTGTATTCCACTTTTCAACCCAGTGTTCTGATCAGAAGCCGCCTCAGTGGACCTTCGTGCACACCTCAAACGATTGGGTCTGCCGCTGACTGGTATGGTGACCTTTAATGCCCAAAGCACACACAAGAGTATGTCGGTGGAGCAGTATCTCAACATGCTTATCCGACAAGGGTACCTCGACCAGCAGCAGACTGGAGAGGCAGCAAAGAAGGGGAAGGGCAAGCGAGGACGGGCGAATGTGGATGACGACTCTGGGGTAACCTATGAGTGGCGTTGGGGCCCGCGCGCGCAGAGTGAGGTGGGGGAGAAAGGGATTGCTCAATTCGTGGCAGAATTTATGGTTGGCGATGCAGGGGATGACGACGAAGACGACGAAGAAGATGAAGCGGGGCGGAGAGATAGGGGCAGAGGGGGCGCGAGGAAGGAGAGTGCGCAGGATAAGTTGGAGAAGATGTTGAAGGGTGTTGAGAGAGCCGCTGGGGGGTAGTTGGCTGATCTGAAGTGACATTACTATAATAAATTTTCGGCTTTACGTACGTTACATTCACGTAGGATACAATATTCTCGTTACATATATACTACTAACTTACACTGAACATAACGTTTAGAGTCAATGATAAATGGGCTCAAATCGATCCAGTCCATTTTAGGCATCAGGAAATGCACATACGCGTTACATATATGTGGGGTTTTAAACTCAAAGACACCTAGCACGAGCAGAGAGCAGGTGAGGACTGGGTTCATTTCTCAGGATGATGTGGACGACAGAGGTAAATGATTTCCATCCGATTCTATACGAGAATGCACGAGTTAGGTAGCGAAACTGGGAGAAAAAACACACACCTGGCTAATTGAGCCAGAGTCCCGCCAGCACTTAGACTCAGACTGGTGCATCACAGAAAGACGTGAGGTGTCGGTTACAGATCCAAATATACATGCGCCAAGTAAAGACCAATGCAAGCCTGGTCCCCGACGTCGAGAAAATTCAACCGATACTGGAGTGGGTCCTTATCCAATCGCATCGGGTGCTCCAACAGATACAGGGAGAAAAGAAGAAAAATATTAAGTTAGTAACTAGTGACAACTAATCAAAATGTAGTTTTCCAGTCGATCTTGATGTCCTCCTCGTCTACATCTGGATGATTATACTTATACTCTTTGAGCGCACTTTGGTGGGCTTCTTTCACCTATTTACATTAGCAAGTAAGCAGGAATATACTTACAATCACGTTGATTTGATGGAAAGTGATACATACGTCTTTTGCATGCAACACTTTCACAAACTGAGCAATTCATTATTACACCAATATGAAAAGCACAATATAATTGCAACTTACTACGCACGGGTGGCCAGTGTGCACAGTGACCAGCTGACGGCACACATAGCAAAACCATGCGCCACAGGTTTGACATACCATGAAGTTACACTTGTGCAAATACTTGTTAATTTCAGCTGCCAGAGATGTCGCAGAAGTAGCATTACCCCAGATTGCTTCACATATGCTGACGTAGGTCTTCAGAATGTGGAACGCAGCATTTGAGAGCTTGTTACTAACCTGTTTGGCATGCTGGACAATTTCTGATAAGGGCTTGGCCTGGATGAAATTGAATCAGATAACAAGTCAGAGTTGTTCGGAAGTTGTAGTAGAACGCACTCATGGCTTCTTCTATAGTGTGTCGTGCACGCAAGATCTCATTGGTTACCTCTAGAAAGAGCCACCACTTATTAAATTTACAAAATCATGCAGGTGTTTGCAGTAACATACCATCGCAGCCCCTCGGTAGATGGTCCTGGTAACAGATATGAAAATGCTCCAGATGACGAAAGGATGCACAGATAAAAATGACTCACAGGCTGCTTACACAGCCTACAAATAACAACTCCACACCTTTCATTTTCACACCTAAAGAGCTTCTCCTCCTTGTTGTTGATTACTACCATATAATTGCAGAATGGGCACTCAACTAGGCCCTCTAGCTCTGCTTCCATAATCTCCTTGTGTTGGCTCAAATTCTTCCACATCTGCACCACCTTCTCTGACAAAAAACGCCGCAGCTCTGATTCAGGGATAAGGGCGGTACAACCAGATCGATCCATGCACTGAATGTGGGGGTTGTGCTCGCTGAGAAGGGTTGATGCATATGTCATCATGCAGGTAATGCAGAAAAGATGGGATTCGCTGCACTGAACCATCTCATGCTTTTTTAAAACAATATAAATAAGAGATGAATCGATGAGATATGGCGTGGGAGGACATACAAAACGGAAAGTGGAGAAGCAGCATCCACACTCATTCCCAGAGTCTGCAGGATCCATCACTTCCTGGATAAGCCATGCGCGTTCCTTGCTAAACTCCTCGTCGTGTGGTAGTTCCTTGGAAGTACCGACACTGAGGGAAGGGAACATAAGTGGGCGGAAAGGGAGGCGATTTTTCCAGAAAGGCAATTTGATTTTCCGACGTCTTCGCTTTTCGATCTTTCTCCATTTTTCTAGGAGGAAGAAGTAGGTTGGTGCATAGAAGCCATTGAGCAACTGGAGTGATGAGTTTATGAAGTTTATTGGAACAAGAGGGAAGTCATTTTTAAGATGTTCCTATGTCATAGCATGTGATATATATGAAAAAACGTAGAGACGTAAAAAGACATACGAGAGTAAGTTCAGCGTAATTTTGTCCTCCTACGAATGGTCTGTTGTGGTCACTGTAGTTTAAACCACAATTTACCTGTTCCAGGGTACTCCCTTCTTCAGTACTGTTTGAGTCTTCTTCTAAGTTCCTATTACCATTTCTCTGGACCTTGGGATATCTCGGATTTTCAAACAGGGTGTGCAATACGCGCTCCACGGTCCGTGTGCCATGTTTTTGGATGGCATCCGTGACCAATGCAGTGACATAATCAGGCTTGACGTCAGGAACAATCTCGAGGATGCGGACAACACAGTCTGATACTGTATCAGCGTGAACAGGTGGCATTTTTTCACGCTCTAAGAGTACGAGCCTGTCCTGAGGCACTTCTAATGGACCATCATATTTGATTGCTTCTGGTGTGGACAATAGCTTATCCATTTGCACGAAGTTCGCGATAAGAGGTAAGAAAGAAGCGACAATGAAACTGGAATGAAACATGGAATGAAACATACCTACTACCCAACTAAGAGCCAGTCACCAATAATTCTTTCTCGAACTCGGGCTATAATTAGTACTATAAAGTTCAAGTTATAAATCCAACCTCGTACTTGTCTTGATTGAAATGGATCGCGCTGGTCACACGACAGAGAGTACTGCTTAGATCCTAGCTTGTAGCGTTGTTGAACCTAATAATATCCCGCAACATTGTCTTACCTTTCTCCACAAGACAACTCTTGTTGGGTAAAGGATTGTCATCGGTTCATGACTCTGTTCTACGGCTATCTCCGCTCCTGCTCGCTTACGAGTGCCGAAAGTGGTCACGAGCCTATTTTTAGCTGAGGCATTTTTTGGAGAACCTAACAATCATACGCGATTGGTTCAAAAATCTGCTCAAGCACCTACATCGCGTGTACAGATGTCAAATGCTAGTGCCTCGACCGTTATATATCCCCCCTTCACATTAAAGTTTACCGTTTTCTTTTCCCTTCGTGTTCACACCAATGCCGATATCAATTGTCATAGATGATAGTTCTACCAGCAGGGACATCCAATCTGGTCCAGAGGATTTTCATTTCGATGTGGAACGTCCTCTTCACCATATGCCAGCTGAGGGATTCACAGGCTCTGAGAGCAAGGCTTCTATCGCTCCGCATTACGAGAACCACGACAACTGTCCTCTTCGTCTGACGCTCTCTGTTGGAGGCATGTCATGCTCCTCCTGTTCTAACACGATAACGGCGGCGCTGTCAGACCTGCAGGGAGTCTCCGAGGTCACGGTCAGTTTTCTGGGCCAGTCCGCCTCTGTCGTCGTCGACCACATGAACCTTGTGGGGGTCGTCGTAGAGACGGTCAAGGATTGTAGATTTGAAGCCGAAGTTATAAGTGTTGAGTCGCTGGGTGTCTTGGATCGTGATTCGACCACCAATCTTCGGACGATCGCTTTACGTATCGACGGGATGTTTTGCCAGTGAGTTATTAATGTTTCATTGTTTCGTTTGGGCCATTATTCTAATGCTCATTTTCAGACGGTGCCCCACGAAAATTATGGCTGCAGTTGAATCCCTCGGTTCTCAAGTCAAGGTTGTCCAAGCGATTACCACATTCACGGATCGCGCATTGGAACTTACGTACCAACCTTCCCCCCCATCGTTCACAATCCGAGAGATCATTTCTGCTATAGCTTCCTCTAAATCACCACCTTTTCAAGTCTCTATCTATCACCCTCCTTCTCTCGAAGACCGTGCCCGTACAATGCAAGCCATGGAATTCAGTGCACTTCTTCGCCGACTAATCCTTGCCGTTATTATCGTCATACCGACTTTCGTGATTGCAGTCATCTTCATGAGTCTGGTCAAAAACGGCAACGCCACGAAAGCCTTCTTAATGCGACCGATGTGGGCTGGAAATGCGTCCCGAAGCCAATGGGTTCTTTTATTTTTGGCCACACCTGTCCAGTTCTACAGTGCCAACATATTCCATTGGAGAAGTATCAAAGAGATTCGAGCCCTCTGGCGAAAAGGGAGTACAACTCCGGTTTACAAGCGCTTCATTCGGTTTGGCAGCATGAACCTCTTGGTGCGTCCTTTTTTGAACCCGAGATGATGAATTTACATTAATTGTTGTGGATAGGTTTCCACTGGTGTATCTGTGGCATATTTCTCATCTATCGCGCTCCTTGGTCTGGCAGCAGCGCAGCCGGCATCTCCCTCTGGGATGGGTGACGGTACAACATATTTCGATGCCGTTGTATTCCTGACGATGTTCCTACTAGCAGGTATGTGTGTGTATCTTCTCCGTAAGGATATCTCATTCATGGAAATATTTCCTTAGGTCGTTGTCTAGAATCATATAGCAAGGCGCGCACTGCAGATTCCATATCTGCGCTTGGCTTGCTTCGTCCTATGGAGGCTCTCATCCTTGGCCCCAGTACATCCTCTAACAATCCCGCTCCACTTGACTATCCCTACAATGATGACCCAGAAAAGGGTGTCCCTGACCAGGAAGGTGTCCTCTCTACCGCCTCTGGCTTGAAAATCGAGAAGATTGATTCCGATCTTATCGAAGTTGGCGATATCGTTCGGATACAGAGTGGTGCAACGCCTCCTGCGGATGCAACAATTGTTTCAGGCATGGACAGCGCGTTCGATGAGAGCTCATTAACAGGAGAATCAAGGCTCGTCAAGAAATCGGTTGGGGACAAAGTTTTCTTGGGGACCATTAACAAAGGAAAAATGGTTGATGCGAAGGTCGACGCCCGTGGTGGAGCAAATATGTGAGTCTCCTTTGTTTTGAATATTAGACAACAATGTTAAAGTAAGTTCTGTCTCAACGAAGGCTCGATCAGATCATCAAGGTTGTCCGAGAAGGACAAACGCGACGTGCTCCAATAGAACGTGTCGCTGACCTCCTCACTGGCTACTTTGTCCCCACCATAACTTTGCTAGCCATTATTACCTGGATAACATGGCTCAGCCTGGGATTGAGTGGTGTTCTGCCCAAGAACTATTTGGACATTTCGATTGGTGGCTGGAGTGAGTACTATTGTTCCAGGAATCTTCCACAACTTAACCTTATGCAATCTTGTAGCGGTCTGGTCGCTTGAGTTCGCTGTTGCTGTGTTCGTCGTTGCTTGTCCCTGCGGTATTAGTCTAGCGGCTCCGACAGCATTACTTGTCGGAAGCGGACTGGCTGCCAAATTCGGAATCCTAGCTCAGGGTGGCGGGGAGGCGTTCCAAGAGATGGCCCAAGTAGACATGGTAGTTTTCGACAAGACTGGCACATTGACTGAAGGTGGGGACCCCACTGTCTCAGATTCCGAGGTGTTCTCGTCGAGCAACCGATTGAAACGGGAGGTAGTCCTTGGAATTGCTGCTGAGATGGAGTCTGCATCGTCGCATCCGCTGGGCACAGCAGTCCGATCATTCTGCGTAGCCCAAAGTGCCTCACCTTCCAGTGGTTCCATGTTCGAGGAGACAGCAGGCAAGGGATTGAAAGCTCACTTCGAGGATCTGCATTGCACGGCAATTATTGGCAATGAGGCTTGGGTTGCAGAACATGGCACCATTCTGGATGACATGATCGGTCAGCAACTAGGTGCCTGGAAGGCTGAGGCGAAGAGTGTCGTATTGCTCGCAATACGTGATGAATCTGAAGACCATGCAGATTCCGGGCTTTTCAAACTTGCAGCTATCTTCGCGGTCGCTGATCGATTGAGACCCGAAGCACAGTCTGTGGTAACTTATCTGCAAGACCAAGGGATCGGGACCTGGATGATCTCTGGTGATAATGCTGTCACAGCACAAGCTGTTGCTAAAACAGTAGGAATCCCGGCGACAAATGTTATTGCTGGTGTCCTGCCACATGAGAAGGTGGCTAGACTAAATTTAATGTCCAAATCAATTTGTTCTGACTTTATTCAAGGCGCAGAAGATCCAATGGCTACAACAATTTGGTGCAAAAAGGACCCATTCGAAGTGGGGATCAATGTTTGTCAAACGACGATTGAATGAACGCTGCATCGTGGCCATGGTAGGTGATGGAATAAACGATGCCCCAGTGAGTTTTCATTCGTATGTATTTCAGGAACTGTGCTGATTAGCCGCTTTCAGGCGTTGACTGCTGCAGACATTAGCGTCGCTATTGGATCAGGAAGTAAGTCATTTCTTTGACTTGAAACCGTGCTCCCGTGACTAGGATTTATTTACAGGTGATGTCGCGATATCAAGCGCGTCTTTCATACTGTTATCTTCCGACCTTCGTAGTCTCCTCACTCTAAGTGATCTCTCGCGAAAAGTGTTCAATCGAGTGAAATTTAACTTGGTGAGTACAAACTTATCGACACATGACTTGCCCATATACTCAGTTTTTGTGCAACTCAGTTTTATGCAGCAATATATAACGTTATCGCTGTGCCTATTGCTGCAGGCGTCATCTATCCAGCTGGACATGTTCGCTTAGCCCCTGTCTGGGCATCGTTGGCTATGGCGTTGTCGTGAGTGGTCACTTACGACCTCAAAAACCCACTTACAAATCATCCTTGTAGATCAGTGTCAGTCGTCTGCAGCTCTCTCCTACTCAAATTATACAAGGAACCGAAGCCTGTTTTGGCACGAGCATAGGTAATAATAGATAACAATCCTGGAACTCCCATTGTATAGTAATGAACAATCTTGCATACCGCAAGATGTAAAGCATATGTAGACTGGTTTCTGACGACGAAATATATGTACCTCATCTATAAATAAATCTGCCTCGAAATGTCGATTTGTGACCTATAACCCGATATCGAGATGCGGGGGTATATCCTCAATCTTAAATCGCACCAGGAGTGTAGCACCCGAATCCTTCCCTTTCATATTCATCATATGAACAAGGCTCCAGCCCTGCTGTAAGTGATTCAACCGTGCGCAAAACACAATGATGCTATCGTTTTTCCATTCGTGTTCCATCACAGAGAACCTGAACCAATGATGGATCAGCCCACATTCCAAACAGGGCTTCAACTTGTTTACCTGATAAAGGCGAAAGGATCGTCCAAGAACTCCCACCCGAAGGTTTCATTCCACATAACATCAACTCCCATATTTGGTACGTCCTTCGCTTTCACCGTCTTTGACCGCCACTCGTGGTCCCCCAGTGTATGGAACAGCTGGGCGTGTACATACATGGAGTATGTCTTGTTCTCGTGTCCATTCGCAAGTGGCACTAACCTCTTCAATAAAAACAAATAACGAACAAAATGGAAGAGCAACACTTACATGCACTAACCCCAGCCACCTCTGCAACAAACCTCACCTTCCTCTCAGTCGGCTGTTCCCCCACCAGCACAGGCGGCTTCAGTACCCAACCCCCACTCCCCACAAACATCCCCTCATTAATCTGCATTTCTCTATCATAGCTCTGCCAGTTCAGCGACACCACGTGCGATCCATTGCGCCAGAAGCGCAACACATCCATGTTACTCGAGGCAACGCGCGTGCCGCGCGGAAAGATGCGACGTAGATGCCTCTGCGCATGGGTAATGAGTAATGAGAGATTGTGTGGGAGAAGGGCGCTGCAGGCTGATTCGGAGATGTTGATAATAATGTGTTTTGGAGTATCAAATTCTGCTGTGGGCGTGGATTAGTTGGGTGGACAGTGGATATCTGAGGGGGGCGTACGTTGCAGGAGCCAGCCCTTCCGTGGTTTCATACTTCGGGCATAGTACCCTAATTGGGCCAGCTCTTCAGAAATGTGGGAGGGTGCGTGTTTTTGGCCTCGTTTGGGTAATGTCCGTTCCAGAATTTCCTCGTCCTCATCGGCTGAAGCCGGGGATGATGATGAAGAGGAATAATCAGAGTCCTCCCCCGTATCGCTAGTAGCTGGTGGGTAATATTCCACCTGTAATTTGGCACAAACGTGTTAAGCTATGAAAACAAATAATTTTTTGATTGTATACCATGAGCAAAATTCGCCCCCTGAGGTTCCGTGGGGACACCGTGTCGTCATGGACACCCTCAAGCTGCTTATCGACCAACTTGTTCCCCCAATTCTCTTTCAAAATTCGAACCAGCTCCTCCTGGCCAGCCACGTCAACGTGACATTCCAGGCTGACCATGACGGGCCAGTCGCCCTCCTTCACCGCATTCCCAATGGCAGCGCACACGCTTTCGAAAGAGACACCTTTGCTGAACGTGTGCCCATGCGTGACAATAAGACCCTTCGAAGATGACCAGACGTCGATCTCTAGAACGCGCAAATGATCAAGAAAGAAAGGAAGAACGTCAGAAGGAGAATCATACCGACACATCGGCAGCCTTGGCTCAGCACGTGCGTGTAGGACGCTGCTGAAGATCGACCAAAAATTTGTCTTGCTAGGAGGTAGGTGTTGTGCGAAGATCTGCACGTATTTCAAGGACTGTCATGACTGCTGCACTCGGTATATACCTACGAGATGAGATAGTGCGTGAGAGGAAAGGAATCGTCCACTGGTGGAGGCACCACAACTGGTTTCTTCAGTAGTTCATCGACGGACTGTGAGTTTTCAGTACTCAGTCCCTACAGTTGAACTTCACAAACATACCTCTCCCTTATCTACGATTGCTGTCCTGATTTCAGGGCTGAGGCGGATGGCGCTCGCATCCCAAGATATGGCGACATTGCATAATGTTTCGATGCGCAAGGCCTCCGCCATTTGGGCGTGAAGGTCGGCATCCTCAGGCTGGACGTCTGCCGTCATTCAACTTCTCTCACCGTGACTTGACAACGAGAGTAATTGTTTGGGCATGACGACTAAGCCAAATAACGCTTTCATCTTCCAAACAGTGCACCGTGGCGATTTAGAGTGCTCAGTCCACGACCGCTCGCTTGGAGTTATTCGCAGCCAGGGGTCCATGGTCACCACTAAGCAACTTAATGTCGTTGCTCCAAATCCATGAACCAGGTCGCACAAGCGCCAAAGAATACTCTTAAAACTACTACGGCGCACTCGTGGAAAACCCGCTCCATTGCGAACTGGCAACGTTTGCCTGCATGGTAAGACAGGTGTGACCATTGTGAGATCATACCATAACAGCGTTGGATTGCACAATGGTAATAATGTTGATCGCTGACCGCTCAGAAAGGTGAAGATGTGCGGGAATGAAACTAGACGCTTTATGAATAGATTGTTATGGAGAATCGACTAGTCGCTATAGTCACTAGGCTTTCTGTAGAGTGGTCAATAGACGAGTTGTTCAAGTGTTGTTCAAGTGTCATCTCATATCTTTTCTTTCTTCTTTCTATACAGTCCGTGGACATTAATAGAATGTAGTCTCACGTAGCCAGACTTATAAATTTCGTGTCTTTTTTTGGGGGAGAGGAGGGCGCATTGTCCTGGCGCTGCTAAGCCGCGTCGTTCACAACAGTAAACTCCTTCCTTGCTTTGACAATGGGTGGAGGATGGATGAACATAGAGGTCGTTTCGGTATCGCTCGAGTAGCGCTGGTCGTGTGACATGGCGTGTTCCTGAGCCTCCCTCGAATGCATATGCCAAGTGACTAAACTGTCAGGAGAGCACTTGAAGCCAACTACATGCAACGGCGATGTCGGGCCAAGAATAATAGCAGCAAACGACCGTAGGAATATGAAGCGAGGACAAAGCCGGATTCTACCACGCCGCGGATCGCGTAGAGATGCCCTTCCAGAGACCCCGTTTTTACGCATGACCATCATGTCATGTGAAGCTATTTGGATCAGAAAGTCATCCTGAACTGTAGGTCACAGCGTATGTGATGGCTCACATTTAAAATGCCTTGATAACTCCCCACACCAAAACGCGGAGATATATCTCATAGGAATCATCGGCATAAAGATGCCAATTGTAAGAGGACTCTTCTAGCAGCTGAGGTAGTTCATCGAGGTGTTGTAGGAATGTCTTGGCAGCGTCATGGTGACCAAAAAGAGAGTCACGTCTAACATGTACTTGGCACTGACATACTCTTCATCAGAACTGGCTCTACTTCTGTTCCTACGACCACTGAAGTCGCAGGAAGATAGGAAAGCGCAAAGAGTGAAGCATCGCCAAGGTAGAATTCGGAAGCATTAAATCAGGCACTTCGATCACCAGTAGAAGCCCCAAGGACCGGGACCCATGGAGGTCGCCGCTGATCGTCGCCTTGCTAAATCCGAAGACCTTGAAAGTTTCGGGTACTGTACTTACTCCAGGATGTGTCTTGTTGTGTTCAACGTACATGAGAGATCAGACTACACAGGTATCTGTGGGACTGGTGAAGATAAGGTTGGCGAATCAAAGCTAAGACATAGGTTAACCTAGGATTAGCCTAGATTCAACGACTGATGAGGTTCATGCGATAATTATAGTGAAGATACTAGAAAAGAGAAAGCCTCTTGAAAAACGAGTTGGTATTTCAAGTTCAAGTTGTGCCAAGGAACTCGACTCTCCGGATCAAACAACCTCAAAGAGCATGATACATACCCAAACAGGGACTTGAACTGCAAGTTCAAGTTCCGATCGCGACTCTCACTATACTACTATCCCGTGAACAAGTCAACTAAGTGTTGCCCAAGCCCCTGGGGTCCGTCTAGCATTCTCCATACACCAAGCTTGGACCGGTTCTTCCGAGTCTGGAGACGTAATCGGGTAGCTTTACGTAGGTTCAGTCGAAACTACAGTTTAATCACCTCCAAGTATTCAAAAACACATTCAAGTTGGTCTTGGATAGGTCTTGGCGTGCAATGGCCTTGGCGTGCTCATCCATATGGAAAGCCGATCGGCAACTGCTCTTCTGTGTACGCGACCGCCAGGCTTTCCATAGGGATGAGGAAGCGACCTTACTATAAACATCCCTCAAGCCACACGAACACAACATAAAACGAGCAACGAGTAGCCATATAGTCACAACCAACTCCACCTTTCCACTTGTCATCTGAATTGCAATGTCTCCGGCACTCGACTACTTTACCAACATCACACTCTCACTCACCAATAGTAATGAACCACACTGTATCGCGGATGGTCATAGTTTAGAGTCTGCTCGTCTCACTTATCACGACGTTTACTACAATCCTCGTCTGGATCCTGCTAACTTCCTCGAAGGACCGTTGTCCAGCAACGCAGCAACTCGCTTGCGACAGATGCTTGCTCGTCCTGGCATTGTCGTAGGTGTTGTATCCACTTAATGCTATTCCAGAGCCCGATTCTATTTCAGGTGGCTCCTGGCATCTGTGATGGGATAAGTACACGATGTGCGTTAGAAGCTGGTTTCAATTGCCTATACCAAAGGTCAGTGTATCTATCTCCAGCTGACTTCGAGTTTTATCTCAATATTGCTTTGATTGCATACATCAGTGGTGCTGCCACGACAGCTTCACGTTTAGGTCAACCTGATCTTGCTATTGCGACTTTGAATGACTTCGTAGAGGTGACTTACTTTACATTCTCACTACCCGATAATTCTGACAAGCTATGTATTCTAGTCAGCGCAGATGGTCTGCAGCCTGAGTCCAACAACACCTGTCATCGCGGACGCGGACACTGGGTGAGGCATCATCTTTCTACCTGTCGATCTATCGTAATAACATGTCATAGATTTGGTGGAGCAGCCATGGTTGCCCGTACCGTCCAGCAATACGCAAAGGCTGGTGTAGCGGCCCTGCATATAGAAGACCAAGTTCAAACGAAACGATGCGGCCATCTACTTGGAAAGCAAGTAGTATCTCGTGAAGAATTCCTCGTCCGTGTTCGTGCTGCTGTGCTTGCCAGGGATTCAATTCCGTGTGGTTCCGACTTCGTAAGTATTCGTCATATCCTTTTTTTGTGTAACAGACTTATCAATACCATTCAAGGTTATCATTGCTCGAACAGATTCTGCTCAGGTTTTGGGAATGGAAGAGGCAGTCACTCGACTTAAGTTGGCATCGGATGCCGGTGCTGATGTATGTTTCATTGAGGGGGTGCAAACCAGAGAATTACTCGAGTCAACTGTTGCTGCCCTGGCCCCGAAACCTGTTAGTCATTTCATACCATATCCGATCTCTTTTTGATCTGATCGATTCTTAGGTGCTCGTGAATGTAATTTCGGGTGGTTTGACCCCGTCTTTCACGACTGGTGAGGCTGAAGCTGCGGGCGCAAAGATCATCAGTAAGTTTCGGCGTTATGCACTAAGTACGTCGAAGGAACCAACTCTTTCTAGTTTTCTCCTTGGTCTCGTGTGTAGCGATGGTACACGCAGTCCGTGCTGCTATGCAGTCCTTGAAGAAAACTGGGACAGACTCGTCATCCGCGCAAGGTATGGGTCCCAAGGCATTTTTCAATGTTATGGGTCAGTGTTTTTTCAAACTCCCTCAAGGGTTTGCTAACAACGATCATTAGGTTTGGAGGACGTCATTAAGTTTGACGACCGGGTTGGTGGATCAGCGTTCCAAACCATTTGAATCTCGTTCCATATATCATGCTAGAAAGCTAGAATTGTAGTTTATTAGGAAGCATAAAGTTAACCTATCCTAGTCAGCAGTGCCGTATTGCGCTCTCAGACGTGCTAGACTCTCAGGGGTTGAAACCGAGCTATCATGTCGAAGGCTCCACAGCGAGACTTTAGTTCGGCAATATTTGGTGAGGACTGGTATCGGACAGCAAAGCCAAGCGATGTGAGCCGGCTTCTTGGTCTGGCTCGTTTTTCAGTACGGTTGGATTCATTATTAGATTCCCAATCACGACTTCCTCCATGTCGCTGCTCATGCAAAGCACCTTCATTGTTTTATAGATGAATTCAAAACGATAGGCCCCTCATAAAAAATTACACACATTGCGGGTCTTGAGTTTTGGTGATCTCGTACCCTTTTTCAGCTATGCGAGAGGTTTGGCAGTTAGCGAGGGGCCTATCATTTTGAATTCATCTTTAGTGGCAATACCTACCTAACCAGCATTAAAAGCAGAGTTCCAAAGGCAAGACGAATATCAATCAAACATTGACTTGGGTAAATTAGTTACAGCTTGAAAGATTTTCCCTTCAGCTTAAGAGCTCTCTCATAGAAGTCGATCTCCCTCAGTAGTGCGGCCTTTATATTTTTCTCTTGGCGCCAACCATGGCCTTCCTCGGGATATACCTCATACTCCACATAAGCATTCGTGATCGCCTTTACCATCTCGTCTGCCTGCTGCTTCGGGACTACTTTGTCAATACCCCCTTGCAGGACCTGAGAAAAGCCACATGTCGACATTACACATCAACGGATACTCAAGCTTAGATCGACGCACCAACAAAGGCACTTCAATGTTTTTCGCATGCGTCACGGGCGACTTATGTTGGAAGATTGCTAGATCCTCTGGTGAATCCCCCCCTTTGGCACCAATGAGTTTCAACAAGTACTTGGACTCGAATTTATGGGTGCCATCCACAAACGACTTCAACTCTGTTACGCCATACATCGCATTACCTGCAGTGAATGCCTTCCGATCGCTTCCATAAGACAGAGCACACAGTACTGTCCATCCGCCCGCAGATCCGCCACGGATGAACATGCGTTTGGGATCAACTAGGTTGTATGGGGCACTGGATATACTTTTGGCGGCTGAAATGGTATCTTCGACGTCGACCTCGCCCCACGTGCCTTCAAGGCGCTTTATATAATCGCGTCCATATCCGGCGGATCCACCATAATTGACGGTCAACCTGATCTCATACCTTGGTTAGCCTTCTGTCGTACAACAATGATGCTGGAAGATGTACCAAGCCCATCCGCGAGAAGTAAAGTATTGTATCATCCACCCCAAGCCTTGTTTCTGAAGGCTTGTAGGACCGCCGTGCACATGCACGACGCAAGGCGGGCGCTCACCATCGATATTGGAGCCGGAGTATTGTGGGTTTCTGGGAGGATAGAATACGACATGAACATCTCCCTTACGCCCTTGGATGGTCAGGGACTGGGGTATCGATATAATTTCCTTTGGGAACGACGCAGTCTCATTCGTAGTCTCGGATTTAATCACGGTGAATGTTGCTTGGGGTGAACCACTTGAGATCAAGATGGTGCATTTTACCATAGACCCCTCCTCGTTTACTTTCTCCCCCATGAACACCACCTCTTGATTATCTTTAGATAATGACCGTAGGCTTCCAATGACGACATACGGTGTTTCGATGCGCTGCGGCTCAGCACCGCCCTGCAAATCGACGAGCTGTAGCTCATCTCGGCCTTCCTTGATTGCGACGAATAAGGCATATTTATTCGCCTTGTCAAGTATCGCGTACGGGAAATTGTTCAGGACCCACATGGGATACCCGAACTCCTGAGGAACTGGCTTCGGAAACAAAGGGGTGCATTGTCCGTTGGTATATTTCCAAGGATTGATGAACTTGGATTCATCAGATGTGAAGATGAGGGTGTCATTTGACGTCCACTCCAGATAACCACAACTGATGTCGTTCGCTTTCCCCGCGATATGGATGTCGTTCTTGATAGAAAAACTATCCAAATTAGAGTCAACGACGATGTCCCCGATGTGGACCTCTGCACCCTCCCAAGGCATATCTGGGTGAGACCACTGCTGCCAGGCGAAGCGGGTACCGTCCGGGGAGAATTTCGGGCATGCATAGAAGTCGGCGCCTGTAATAATAGATTTTACAGTCTTGGTGCGCGTGCTGATGACACACAGGGTGTTGACAACCTTGGCTGGTTCGTCAATGGTGTGGTCTTCCAGCACGGCGACAAGGAGATGTGTGTGTATAGGATGGATGGCAAAGGCCGCAAACCGATGAGCCTTGCCCTCTTCTCAGCGAACTATTAGTGATGAGAGCCATAGTCCATCTTATTGGATTCCTACCAGGAGTAATACCCTCTGGCTCATCGCCCTCCTTCACACGATATACCTGTCCATTACCACCACGCCCGTAATGTGAAAAATACACAATACCACTGTGCACAATCGCAGATGCGCCTCCATACTCGTGCACACCAGTCCGGAAGTTCCATTCCTTGCCGACTGTAACATCACGGCCCGTGGCTGTATTAACGACGACATTGCGACCTTTTTCAGAAGGGCGGCTCTCGATGTGGTAGACTGTTGAAGTCACAACGTCTACCAGGATGTCAGAAACTTTGACGGCCTGAATTAGGATTCAACATAGACTCGTTAGATTAGATGGTACGTAGATTATGATGCCCATACGTTCTTCGTGATCGCGTCTGCTGTTATGGGAGAGGACCAAGTACCATAGGGTGCTGCTTGAATGCTCATTCTGATAAGGATACACACAGATTGGATAACTTGAACGATGTCAAAAGCTTTATTACCAATAACTGATCATACGGAAGGGGTGCACATGATACCTTTCTCATGAGGGAAGAGCGCTGGTGCCTAGTCTTAATCTACTTATATTAACCGCACGACGGAATGCTAAGGAGCTCAATTGGGTAGCTTACCCACATTCTCCATCCAACATTCCTCGAATGCTGAGAAGTACTAGTCTGTGAATCGTGATTTAATTACAGCACATTAATAAACGCTGGAGTCATCTCGAAAGACTAACCGATGTAGTAAATAAGACCTGAGCAACTGAGAATTAAATATAATGGGGTAACAAAGAAGTTTTAGAGGCTTACCATCATGATACACCATGTTTCAGACTAATAACCATGAGAAGAGTCTAGTATGACTAGTATGTATGAGTGGAACACCAAAGCTCAGACAGCATTGATCAACTGTTATTTTACTATGTACATTCCATTCATGGGTAATTACTACAACAGAAATAAATGTAAATTATATATGATCCACAAAATAAGTAAAGCTGTTCCCAAGTATAGCGGAGGCAGCAGGTGCTAGGTAATAAAATGGGGCGGCCATCGACTGGTGGTGACATCACCATTAGCACCCAATCCATCCTGAGGGCAAGTGCTCGCAGCGGTGGGTATGTGCTGGGCTCTCGTCACCCCATCCCGCGTCCCCAGTCGTTGTGGCCGAGTCGTTGTGGCCGAGCCGCACCCGCGAACCACCCTATGGGCGGATGCTCAGGTACGGTCGTCATATCTTCTCCCCCTACCTCTGGATGCAGTACCGTCATACACACACTTCACGACCTCGACGGTGCGGTACAGAAACCCGTATTATGGCAGCTGTAAACCGTACATGTACAGGTACGGTCAGCAGCCCTAAAATGTGTCTTTTATATTTCATGTCATCCGAACGAGGAATGTCGTGCTCTTAGGGCGATGCGACGGAGGTGCGTATGGAGGGGTGGAGGAATTGGAGTGCACGGGCACGGGTCTGTCCTGATGTTGCTTTAGGTGGAATGGACATGAAGGGTTGGCTGATGGGTCGTCCGTTGTGTCGTCATTGGGCCAGCGTTGGGTATGTAGATGCACAGATGATCATGAAAATTGAGCTGTGCATAGCACCAAGTAGATAAGTTTATAAGTCCAATAAAACTTATTTGATGGCTACACCAAACCTATTGAAACCCCAGTGCAATCTTTTTTCAGCTTCCGGGAGCACAGGATTTGGAGTACACGGTTCTGCTCTAATGTTTCTTGAGGTGGAATGGACGGGAAGGGTTGACGCAGTTGGCGTTTGTCGCATTGAAAATTGGATTGATATATCCTCGATAAACTGGGTAGGTCGAGAGGGCATCAACACTAGAAACAACTGAATCACAGTGCCCTTATTGAGAAGGAAAATACATACCAGAGAAACGCATTCATCTGTCGAGACACTACTAGCCAATTCTAAATTGGGAACAGGAATATCGGGCATAGGTAAATCAAATGATTGCGAAGGATTCAACGGAGCAAATGTCATCTGCCCTGCAGCAACCCGCGGCAATGGGTGCAACTCATGAAGCAGGTCGGATAGATAAACGAGGATGCTTTGGGCTTATGTAAGGAAATTTGTATCAGGCCAAACCAAAAAAAAGGAGAAGATAGATCTACTTTCATACACCATATCCTTCGCATTACTGACAGCTCTCTCCATGTCTTGAAGGTAACGGATCTGTCGCAGCACGCGGCCGCCGAGGCGTACTCAACATTTATGACGTCTCATTACCAGATTGTCAGGCACTTTCAATTGGGTTATCGTCAGGTATGTCGTCACCTTTGTTAAGATTGTCTCAAAGGGCGTATAAAAGGCGAAATGCAACTGAGACAGCCCCCCAAACAACCTACTATTGACCATGAAAGCTCTTATCACAGCACCAGGAAACACCGCTTTAGTCACTGACATTGCTATACCGGAACCCGGGGCAAATGAGATTCGGTGAGTCTCATTCCTCGACGAACTTTGGCAGCAGTGAATTGAGAACAATCCCAGAGTCAAAGTACACAACATCGCTCTGAACACAGTTGATCCGCTTTTCGTCGCCAACCCAGTCGCGCCTCCTGGTCGTGTAGTGGGGAGTGATATCGCAGGGTTAGTCGATAAGGTGGGAATGGGTGTTACTCAATGGAAAGTAGGCGACAGAGTAGCCGGACTGCTACAGGGAGGTATGTCGTGACAACGCTGCGCATACGTCTGTTGAGGTTCCCATGTACGTTGAAAGCGACATCTGGTAACCCTCGACCTGGAGGCTTTGCAGAATACGCAATTCTTGAAGCGGACTTGGCAGTACATGTCCCAGCCGCCGCTACTTTGGAGCAGGCCGCCGCATTTCCTCTCTGCTCTTTGACTGCTGCTCAGGTCAGTTACTGTCTTCATCGTTGTTGGAAGTGCTCATGACAATAATCTCCAAAAGGCAATTTTCATTCGCTTGGGCCTCAACGCGCCTTTCTCCAATCCCGTAATCGTCAAAAGCCCACCATTCGATCCCCCCGCCGTCCTTATCTACTCAGCATCGACAGCCATCGGTATCTTCGCAATGGAGCTCCTGCGTCTCGCGCGCACCCCATCCGGCAAACCCTACCGTATCTTCGCCACAGCTAGTCCGAAACACCATGCCAAACTCCTTGCGAGCGGCGTGGAAGCCGTGTTCGACTACCGCTCAAAGACGTGGATCGAGGATGTGCGCAAGGCGTCTGGCGGCATCTCTGCCGCATTTGACTGCATCTCACTTGGTGACAGTACTGCACAGATCTCGCAGACGTTTGTTGGGTCAGGGGGGACCGTTGCTGTTATCAGGAAGGGTTCGTGGAATGAAGATGGTATCAAAGAAGGTGTCATGGCTATATATAGTGCTGTTTGGTTTGGCCTCGGGCATGAGCTCGTGTACAGTGGTAAGTATCACACCACTTTGTCCTTAGGCTATCACTGAAAGTCGTCTACTTTTTTTCGTGGGTAGGGGGAGTTATTCCAGCTGATCCAGCGTGGAGAGCTTTCAGTGTGGAATTCTTCAAATTCCTTTCCTTAGGCTCGCCTTCCGATCCTTCGCACTTCCCAATCGAGCCTGTTCCTATTCGACTGATGCCCGGAGGTCTCGACAGGGTTGTTTCAGATGGTTTTGCCCTGCTCGGAACGGGAATGCCGGAAACACGCAAGACTGTTAGTGCGGAGTCGTGGATGAAGCCTATCTCAGGGGAGAAGTTGGTCTATCGTATTTCTGCCAGCGACTGATTGTGCATATGGTGTGATGGCCTTTAAACAAACATTGGCATGAGTACCAGCATAACTTGAATAGGTATACAAAATCGTCTTAATCCTCCTGTCTCATAATCTCTCTCTAATTTCATCCTATCCTGACTTGCAGAGAATTTCCATCGGTTCATATACCAAGCGTCATATTACTTGAACTTGAACTTCCGACGCCCGCCTTGAAGTCGGGAATCCATCAGTTGCAACCTCTTGAGCACTGGTCACAATCCACCTTCTACGGGACTATTAGTCTGCATATCGTCTCGAGCAGACATCAGTCACGATGACCGCCTGGTAAGGCAAGTTAGTCCGATGTCAATAGCAGTTTGGTGAGTACTTATTAGTGTCATCATATGGCTTGGATTGTGCATCTGAAAACATATCACAGGTAGTTGTAGTATAATTGTTTATCAGTGATGACTTGGAAGTTGGAACCCTGGATGGCCGCGGTGAGCGGTTTTGTTTCGAGCCGTCTTGAAAGATGTCGATCGCTGACTCGATAACCGAAATTTTACTATCCTGCAGGCCCCAGGGTTACAATCTTATAGAATGCCTGTGTCATAACTTTAAGTAGGCCTCGGCTACTGTTACTTGATGTTGCAAACAACAGACTCATTTGAGTGATCACCTCAATCAGCCGTGTTATGAAAAACTGGACTCCAACAAG
>QLOJ01000904.1:0-10465 GCA_003313625.1 Tricholoma saponaceum
CTCACAGTTGGTCTATATAGCGTAAAAGAAATAAAAGAAATAAAGTGGCGTGACTACTAGTTGGTAGGTCGCCGCTTGCGGAGTTTTCCGTCAACAGCGGGGCCTTGGCAATCCTTGGCAGGTCGAGAAAGCTGACAAGTGAGTTTGGTAATCATACACTTGTCACAGCGTCGGCTAAAGTTGTGTGGAGATGGTTGTCGCGAGGGACGTCAGTGGACAAATTCGTGTGTGTGTCGGAGTGTACATAATCCAACTATGTAGACATCTCTTTCTCCTTTACTTCTCGACTTTGAAACTCACGGAAAACGGGCGCGTTCTCATACCTCACAAGTACAGTAAGCGCCAAGGAGCAGTACAAAGATTTCTGAGATGGGAACAATCAGGGTCATGCTGCGCAATCGGATTTTGATGTGACGTACATCAAATCCGCTTTACCCCATATGAACTGTAAATTGTGATGGGAACTGACCGCAATAGGATAGCGTGACTTTGGTTCTTTGTAAACTTGTAAACATTGTAAACTATACAAGGGTTTTCCGTAAAATTCTGTAGTTATCGTGAATTTATTTGTGGGTATCAATCTCGGGACATTCCGACTCACCAGTTACTCAAGTTACGATTATATCCCCCCGTCCGTAGGTCGAACGCAAGCTGAGCGCATCCAAGGTATAGGGGTATCCGTTATCGAAGCCTCCGAACATTTTTTGAATCCTCACAAGAGGCTTGGGACGGAATTTCCAAGTGGCGGCGCATGATGTGCAAACGGTGCCAAATACTTTACTGTACTGCAAGTTATTATGGGAAACCCTATACAGGTATTTTCCGGGATCACTAGTCACTGATGCCGACCCGCTATATAACTTGATATTTGCCCCCAATACTTGTTTGTACATTTTCATCCATGCTGCTTCCACCTCCATCAATGCAGCGATGCCTGCCAACTCACGACAAATCCTCTATCGCTGACCTCGTAGCACTTCATGGTTCTTCCAATGCGACAACATGGCTTGAAAATAGTAGATACAAGATCTGGAGGCCCTCCTTTCCAATTCCAGAGTCGGACTTTTTGCCCGTACAAGGGTACATGCGAAAAGGTAGGCCCGTTGTCACCCATCTTTTTTTTCGCCCCTCTAATTCTCCTCCCTTCATAGATCGATACGTTTTCGCGTGGGGAAACCCTCTCGTCTCTCATACCGACGCTCTCCGTCCAACCGCTCTCGCTTTCAGGGAGTGGGCAGAATCCCAAGAATTACGCCTTGTTTGGTGTTGCGTGGACCATGAGTTCCAATGCGTGCTCGCGGAACCTCCATTTAAGTGGAGCGTTATAACGTGTATTTACGAGGATGTTGTTGATCCTGCGCATGTAATGTGGCTGACCAGTCCTGCGGCGATTGGGAAGGATGGGAGTGTATCGTTCGGGAGGGATCTGAGGAAGAATTTGAAGAGGGCGCAGAAAGATGGTGTTGTGGTCCGAGAGGTCCGGAACGAGGACTGGACAGACGTGGATAAGATGGCTGTAGAAGACGGTATTCAAGGTTGGTTGAAGTCTAGGTCAGGTATTCAAATCGCCACAGTACGTGTCATGTCAGGTTTATAAGACCCGTTCTAACCGCGCTGTCAAATAAAAAGACGACTGTTCAACCATGGCTCGACTCTATCCACCGTCGATACTGGGTGGCGAGGCATCGTGAAAAAGTTCGTTCTTCCCCTATTAATTTCCTCGACCTAGTTAATTGACGTTACTCTATTTCACTTCAGGTTGTCGGTATCATCATATTGACCCCCATCCAAGGCGGCTCATGGGAAATCAAGAATTCGATCTCCTTTCCAACAGCGCCACGTGGAACGTCAGAGACCCTTATCTATACCGCCCTCAAAGACCTCCACGATCAAGATGACCGTCTCATTGGTCAGCCACCCCTTTCCGTGACTTTCGGCATAACAGCAGCAGACGAGATGGAGCCCATACACAATCTGTCAGGCTGGAAACTTAGGATGTTGGCGAAACTGTATAGTAAAATTGCGTCTACGGCAGGACTTCTGCGTCGAGGCGAATTTCGGGTTAGTCCCTCGATTTTATTTCATTTATTCGGTTGCTAATTATGCTATTCGTTTTACAGTCAAAGTTCGGCTCGAAACCCCAGCCAATGTATGTATGTTATCCTGAAAACGGCTTGGGGTTGGCCGGCGTCAATGCGTTGTTACAGTTGTTGATGAAGTAGGCGTTTGTATGTTGTCTTTTTGGTGTGGGGTGTGGCGCGGACTACCTATCTAGATCTGCTTTTGATATACCCAGGACTCGCGGGGTTTGAACTAATATACTTAATCTTCTACTACTCACTAATAGACTTAGGGTCTCTTCATTTACCGAACGTTGGGTCTGATGGATGGAGTTTTCTCCAGCCCTTCCAGTCAAGAATGCAATTCGGAGAACGGTCCTCAACATCAAGGAAGATGTGTATCAGGAAAAAGCGCTCGGGTCTAAGCAGCGCGCCAGAGTTTGATAGCCGTAGGTTGGGTATTGTTGTCTCATCAGTGCCTGGGTGATTATGCAAAGTGTATGACAATTCTGATATTCTGGATCAGTAATAGGATCGTTGTATACAAATGGTTCCATCCGAGTCGCATCTACGTAGTAGCCTCCAGTCATCCACAGTTGATCTAGTGCCATTCAATCGTTCAGGGGCGGGGGTGTCGGTGAAGTAGAGGCACAGGCTTGAACATGGGCGCATCATAGGGGAGCTGGCGAAACGAATTATCAAGGTATGGTAAGGCCATCAAACGTTGTTCAGGGCATGACGGAGTATCACATCAGTTACCTCACAGCTTGAGGTACTTCGTCGAAACCATCGTGCTGTTGCAGGGTCGAATCCTGTGCGTTAAACGTTGAGGATCCGGGTGGGTGGATTCTGGAATGATAGCGGCCGAACTGAAACGTGGAGCGGCACGAAGGCCGTATCGATATCAGTTTATAGCCTATATGTAGGTGCGATTGGTGAGGCTCTACGATCAGAAATGGTGCTTATTATGGGTACTGTTCCCGAGACTAACCTTCTGAGCACATGGCTGAATTCAAATACGTACGTATCGGTCGTCAATGGGAAGTTTGGCATCTTACTTTTGACAGCGTGGAACGATGATTTTGACCGTTGTCGTGAAAAGAGGGGTTGTTGCTGTTAGACTTTAGTAGTACATATTAGTGTCGTTGAATAGCGTTGAATACATATATACGCATGCCAAACGGAACCTCAAAAAACTCAATGTTGCTCCTGAACGGAAATTATTTGTGAAATGTCACGATAATTTGTTTCATACGGCCTCATTTTCTTCAAGTTACATTCTCAGTTACTTGTCATACAAGGGCTCGGCCTCAACGAGTTTTCGTATCCTTCTCAACAGCTTACACTGTAAGAAGTTTTCGCTGTCATCAGAAGAGGTTTTTACTCAACGAAGACCTTCTCCCTAACAGGAAATCGTTATTAATCCAATTGAATCATAGTGAGCAGCCTGTGTTAGCCATCATCAGAGTAAATCCTCATATAAGTAGACGGATCCTCATTTTAATGCTGTTCAACCTCTCATACTTCACCTAACCAGTAAATTTGCACGTGACCATGCATGCTCAGTGAAACGGAGTCAGCGCTTCGACTCTTGGCTTCGACCGTACAAACACTGCTTCTGGATAACTATATCATGCGTTATACAACTCAGAAAGTTCCCCAGCATATCATTCTCATCATCGACGAACTCGCGTAAGACGCCACGGTTTCCCGCTCTTTCTTTGTAAAAACCGTTTGATTGTTCTCTACGATCCCAGACAAAACCCCTCTATCGCCGAGATATCGTTCTATATTCGCGAGCTGCCATATCACAATGTTCGGTCCTTTGGGTCGGCATGTGTGACCGAAGGAAGATGAAGACATTGTTGGTATACTCAAGATGGTACCTCGGCTACGCTGGCTGTGATTTAGCGACGGATGTTCTTCGAGGCTCAAATAGGAATTTTTCGAGCCTTGGTGGATCTATCTCAGTCTCCCGGTCTCATCTCAGTCAATATTTTTGACCTTGATTGCCTTCCTCTATCTATCCTCAACGCATTCATCATTCATGTTAGAAGTTAACCCTTGACCCGGTCGCCTTCAAACCGCCATTATCCATTCCAGCAACTGAGCTGACAAGGCTGGAGGTACTTGGCCTCGAGTTGTCCTCTATTTTAATTGTTTTCTCCCAGACACAGAACAGTTACAGCATGTGAAAGATGTGATGCATAAAAACTTGCCCGCCTTGGAAGAGCATGGTATTCTCTGCGTGATATCAAGCCGTCTTATGGATCTGGAGCAAGGGATATGGGACACTCGCTGACTACCATTAATCATACGAAGACAGTAAGTGTTTGGGCTTCTCATTCAATTTGAGCAAATTGTCGAACTGAGGTCAGATGAAGGGTTGGCGGCTTCGCCCCACTTAGCATCTACTTTTTTTCCAAGGCCACCCATCCACGTTAAGTAAGCTCAGGGGGTCACGAGCATTGCGCGGTTTGGCTTGGGACGTGGGTCCTTTCAAGCGCATGGTATTCTCTCCATATTAATCGTCTCTCATAACACCAACGATCTGTGTCGATGCGTTATCTCGTGCTGCCTGGGGTTTGGGGCCCTTCCGATCACGCTAATGAATACCTTATATCCGTCAGAGTCTCTGACTCTTCACCAGACCAGTTCTTGGGCAAGGATGTGGAATTCAGTCAGATAAACCAATGCAAACAGCGGCAAGTTTTCGTCATGTGCCTTCTGCTGTCTGGTATGCTTCGTTATCGATATAGCATCGGTAATCTTCGTGCGAACGATCAGGAAGATTAATTGTGTCCTGCCAGCGCACACCTCGTTCGCTATCACTTGCACCTCCACCACCCATCTCTCACGTAGCTGCTATGGAGATCCCGCAAGACGTTATCGATAATATTATCGACCAATTTCGAGATAACCGCCTGGCGGTAAAACAATATACCACGGTTTCACGTTCTTTTCTTCGCTCGTGCCGTAGAATCCTCTTTTCCTTCGTCATTTTGAACAATCCAAAGATGACAAAACGCCTCTTTCTCCTTATGACCTCAGTGCCTGAGATCTCACTCCATATCCGCACCCTGGTCTTTATGATTCGTGAAGGACTACTAGGAGGGATTGCAGCCTATCATACTTGGCTGAAGGAGGATGAGATCCTTCCCAAGGTACTTGCGATGGTACCTGGTCTGCGATCCCTGCGATGGAATGCACCTCTTTCATGGACGCTACGCTGGGAAGATCTTTCAACTGCACTTCGCTCTTCGTTAACAGCAGCATTACATTCCCCCGATCTGACTGAGACCAAGACCTCGCGGCTTACTACCAGTATTCCCGTGTCCGTTTTCAAGACTTTCTCTCGTGTCAAGGGGTTGAATATAGGCGGCGTGGGTGTGGATAGTGAGAACAAGTTGGACCAAATTATCGAGCTACCGCAATTGGAGGTGCTTGATTTTGGTGTATACCCATCAGCCATGGATCTCTTCACCCCTACACCAAATACTTTCCCAAAACTACGTTTCCTGTCATTCAGGTCCGGATATGGCTACAATGCGACACTTTACCAGCAGGTGATTAGGGCGGCTGCAGAGACGATTGAAGGCGTGAGGTGGAATTTTGGAGAAACAGAATGTAATACTTTCTTCGTCAAAATCCATCGTCAAAATACTTACATACAATCTAAACCAGCCACTATAATTGATCTCACCATCATCAGAAATCTGCGTTCTCTAACGATTACATGCGCCATTTCATTCATCGACACCCGATGGAGAGATATGCTGAATTTGATCGTAATTCATTTGAGGAATCTATCGGTGGCAAGATTGTTGAAAGAGCTCACCATTGGCTTCCAGTTTGACCCGACTGTTGCTGGGGCAGTCTTATCTACATTTGATGGCTGGCGTGATGTGGACCCCATTCTTGCTCGTCTTCCCAACCTGCGCCAGGTCATGATTTGTTCTCAGACAGGTGATCGAGCTACCATGGATCTCCTCCAAAGCATAGCTGGATACTTCCCACAGACGGACGAGCGGGGTATCCTCTTCACATTGTCAAGTCCTAGCATTGCCTTGGAGGAGTATATATGATCCCAAGCAGATACGAACTGGTAAACCAGGTCTGGCCAAGCAACTCGAATGAGATAAGCCTAGAGAGCATCGAGTTCAAGGTTTCGGTACTATAGATTGGACAAACAGGAAAGTAAATGAATCGATTTTGACGTTGCGTATAGAGTTTCAAACGCTAAGAAACACGGACCTGTGATCATGGTAATGAATGGTCACGAATTCTTCCTAAGTGTGTAAGGCAATGGATTTTCTTCGGTATATGCCTAGGAAGGGGTTTATTATAGTTAAAGATTGAACGTTGAACTTCAAAAACTACTCCTGTGGAATTCGCATAAGACTTCATTACAGCGGTAGAATGCGACATGCCTGTGATGCATTCAGGCTATTTGGAACTAGACGAGATCATGGCTCGGATTGTATTTTTTAAAGGAGGACGTGGTTGCCAGAGATATGCGGTTTTCGCTGTAAACCCAACGAAAAGAAACTCCACAGGCTTTCAGACTGGTCAACGCCATGCTCGCCCGCAGACTGAGCGCCTAGTACTACGATCTCCTGAGTCCAAGAACCGAGTTGTATAGTGAAGGTGAGATATCAAGACCATAGTAGCTCTAGGAACTGCGAGACATAAAACAACTCGCGTCGAATTCCTCTAACGTTAAAAACGCGTTGTTAGAAAGTTTGGAGCACACTCAAGGACCTCTAGGTAGTAGAATTCTAGACATTTAGTACAAATTATGCCATTTTCGAGCCCAAGTACCAGCCGGATCAGGCCAAGATCAGGCTATCGCAGCTGTTGATTGTGTGCTGAGCCAGTCAGGGTAATCCAAGATACAGTAGCAGGTTGATGAGCATTGACTCCCAACTATCGTCAATTCCGGCCCATCTGTCGGAGTTGAACAAAGAGAGCGGGAATGTCGTGACCGTGAAGCCTCATCATAAACTACCACGAACACCAAAACTAACTCCAAGGCAGTTATGAAGCAGTACGGTATACCAGGATATGATTCGGGAACTCGATGAGCGGTTGGAATGCGCACGCGTTTTGCGCGTGATAGACGATCGTTGATCACACGACGTGATTCAAGTTATTGTTTTGAACTTTCTTGTCTCAGTGCTCTGTTATTCCTATTGTCTTCTTGGTTTTCTTCTTCCTCACACCATGACGACTCCTAGACCATCACCAAACGACGCATTCCCGACATCCACATCCAAAGCTCAAGCAGAGACCGAAGCTGTTCTCCTCAAACACTTTCCCCAACTACAACCGCAAGATCTCACCAAATCTGATGTAAAAGATGCACCGGAATCAATCCTGAACAAGAACACACATATGCAGTTCCTCGTGCGCAACCTAGTCCAGGGCTTCCCAGAGCGATACACAAGCCAGGACGCGAGCCAGCCTTGGCTTCTCTTTTGGACTCTCCAAGCATTCAGTGTGCTTCAAGTGGGGCTGGATCCCGGGAACAAACAGCGGTATGTTGTATTGTGTATTTCATTGCAGAAATAGCAGTATATTGATGTGTCATACCGGCCTTAATAGGGCGATTAACAAGATCATGTCGTGGCAACACCCCGAAGGTGGATTTGGTGGTGGTCCGGGACAAGCAGCGCATCTTCTCCCAACATATGCCGCGGTGTGTGCGCTGGCGATCGTTGGGAGATCGGGACCGGAAGGTGGTTGGGATCAGATTGATCGGTGGGATACTCTAACTCTGTTCTTATGTTCTTAGTTTAATTGACCGGGTTATAATATTTATAGTGGAAAGATGTATAAATTCTTCATGTCATTGAAGCAGCCCGACGGATCCTTCCTCGTCACACACCATGCAGAAGTCGACGTCCGGTAAACCCATTCCCTTCAATTTTCCATATTCCATATCTTAACTACCCCATCACAACAGCGGCATATACTGCCTGCTTGTTACAGCAACTCTTCTTGATATTATTACACCAGAACTCGTGGCAGGCACCGCAGCCTTCATCGCGTCTTGCCAGACTTATGAAGGCGGATTCTCCTCATCATCGCAGCCATACTTTTCCCAGTCTTCCGTCCTCCTGAATGCTCCACGTCCGCCACTCGGCGAGGCACACGGTGGATACACTTTCTGTGCTGTAGCCTCGTGGGTGCTTTTGTTGCCATTCATGCAGAGCGAATACAGTATGAGGACGAGTGCCGATACAAGTACCGTTCCGGATGTGGAAAAGGAACCCGAAAATGAGAAAAAGGTAGAGGTCGAGACGGAGAAGCCAAAACCGCAGATCAACTTGAAGACGCTCCTGCGGTGGCTCGTGCAAGTTCAAGGGACGGAGGCCGAGCTTGGCGGGTTCAAGGGACGCACGAATAAGCTCGTGGATGGATGCTACTCGTGGTGGTGTGGCGGTGCGTTTGCGTTGCTGGAGGCTCTGGGTGTTGGGGGGAGTGAGAATGCTGTACGGGGTGCTGGATCCATGGAGGAAGATAAAGATGGGGAGGGGGACGGGGACGGGATGAAGGGTGAGACGTGGGATGATGTTGACGGTTTGTATTTCGTTCTCACCTTCCTGTTGGGTGTGACGTTACTTATCGTCCTCGTCTACGTGCAGATTCTCTACTCAATCGAAAAGCGCTACAAGAATACATTTTGTACGCCACGCAGCATCCCGCTGGCGGTTTGCGTGATAAACCACCAAAGTAAGTCCACTCGTCTGCTTTCTCTCGTCCATGCAAATGTCTTACGAATATACCATCGATAGAAACGCAGATGCGTACCACACACTGTACTGTCTCTCTGGACTCTCTGCTGCTCAGCACCACGTATTCCCGTCTTCCGCACGGCGTGCGGAGATCGCGAAGACATGGGTGTCGTTACCTGGTGGGCTACACATTCGTCACTGCCTGGTATATAAAATTGATGATGTAGATATTATAGATACCAAAACGCCCGAAGTGGACGAACTGAGGAAACGTGTGTTCTGCGATGCGTTATCGTGGACGGAGGAAGAAGGCGGGTCAGTTATTGTTGGTGGGAAGGATAATCGAGTGGTGGGCCCTTCTCACCTTGCTCCACTTCGAGTCGCATATGCCGTCGTCTACTTACGCCTTTCATCTTTCTTTTCCTCTTATCTTTTTTTCTTTTGATTGATAGACACTAATATGAATTTGGTTCTACCCGCAGAACGCAACACACCCAATATTCAATCTGACGATTACACATAGTGAGACTCTTATGGCGCATTTCTATAAGCAGGCCGTGCCCCCCCGGGTGTTGAAAGGCAGGGGGAAGGGTAGGGGCTCGACGTGATTTGTGGTCCAGGTCCGTGGATCGGGCTTGACTATGGGAAAGACTTGAGATAGGATTTGGGTTTTCGTCGAAGAACGGCATGGGGGAAGCTAGCATCGGCTTGCGACGCTGGATTATTGGGTTACTGTGGTTAGGTATATGGGTGTTGCATTTGTACATCGTTGCTGCATTGAAATGTACTTGTACTTATTGTGGATATTTAGAGGAAATGGTTGTAAACAAAAATGCAATTGGTGTAGTGTCTGGTATATCTAACTATCAATGGCAATTTCGTAGCATGCTTTATTAAGAACATCAGCTTGAGAACTAAAGAGCATATAGGGCAGTGAGACAGATGAACTGTAGACAGAGATGAATCATTGTGAGATCAGCATCTGACCGACAGGTCAACTGAGATCACCTACAAAGTGTAGAAGCATGGAAGAGATGAACAACTCATTTGATATTGAGAAATTTCCTAAAAAACTGAGGAAGTTAAGGTCATGTGGAGATCTACTTTTGATGAGTGGTAAAATCATCTACCAACTACAAGGTGGATAGAAACCATCATCAGGTCAGAAGAATATGAAAAGCACATTTAACAACAATACATACTTGCTATGGAATAAAAAATATCCCAGAAGTGTAAGTCAGTGTCCAACAAGGGGCTCACAAAAGAAAATTACAGACTTCCTGTCAAAGAACAGGTGCAATGAGAAAATGGATGATCAAATTGATGATTGAATAAGATAACATACTTCCTAGTAAGGAAAAAGACCAATAGGAAGTCAGCTTCCCAGTGCAGGCCCAAATGAGGATGTTACAGACCTCCTGTGAAAAGTCAAGAGTCAATGTAAGATTAGCATTAGATTGCATCACATACAGGCTGTGGAAGTGCAAAGCCAACATTCTGAGGTCTGCATCTGTTGCTTGCAAAATGAGATCACACACCAACTGTCAAGAGACAATGGATGAGGTGTGGTCAGCATCCCATTGTAGGCTCATAGGACAAGATCACACACTCTCTGTAGAAGGACAAAGTGCAAGGTGGGGTCAGCATTCCATTGCAGGCTCATAGGAC